>CM038797.1:79852883-79907597 GCA_021764765.1 Vicia sativa
AATTAGGGTTTCATCAAATTTTCATCCGATCTAAGAGGCAAGCAATTAGGGTTTGAGTCTTACTCACTTCATTTGATCTATCTTGATCAAATCATCAACCTCCGATCTTCGATATCAAAATTTTTCTCTGATCTATCAAGGATCGACCAATTAGTGGTTTGCATCGAGCATGAGCAATCTCATTTTTCGATCAATGAATGACTTTTTGAGTAAAGATTGATCTTCATATTCAAATACAACATGTTGACCTAACTGGATTCAAAACATCACGTAAGTTCACGTAATTCATCACCACCGATCATCTGATGAAATTTCATCTGCACTGAAAAAGTCAAACTTTGACTTTTGGTCAACTTTTTCAAGAAAAAACTTTTTCAATCATCAAAATACTTCAAATGATCCATCATGATCATAAAAAATCACAAAATTTGGAAAAGTCAACAAAAAGTCAAAACTTCATGGCATTTTTTCACATAGTTCCAATTTGAATTGGAAAAAACTCAAAACATGAAAGTTGTAGCCCTTGAAACAAGCTTTGCAAAATGTCCAAGAACTCTCAAATCCATGGAGTCTAGCTATACCTTTGAATTTGAAACTTAGAGCTCCAAAATCCATAATTTCCAAGTACAAACTTCAAATTTATAAGTCATTTTGCATTTTCTTCTTCTAGAACACATGCCACCTTGTAAAGATAAGCCAGAAATGATAAAAATCAGCTGGATGTAATTATGATGGATAAGATCAAGTTGGAAATTAACCATGGTTAAAAAAAGGAAGCTTCCTTTTGCATTTAATGCAAAAATGACTTCCTTGCCCCTTAAGGCAAGTTGAAAATACCAAAGCCAATTCCTTGTACTTGCATTCGCACTTTGGACCTATAAATGAGGTCTTGTTTGCAATTTCAAACCACACCAAAGCCATGAAAGTACATGCTTTCTCTCTACTTTCTTAATTTTCAAGAAACATAGTGTAAATTAAGGAAACTTGCATTTTTGAAAAATTGGGAAGAAACATGAAATATTTGGTGTCTAACATGTCTTAATATCAAGATAGAACTTGTTTGTAACTTAAAATCAATCCAAAAACAAGTAAAAACCAGATTTGCATTTCATACTTCAAAACTTGCCAAACCGCTTAAGCTGAATTTGATCATTGGCTCGAGCAAGTTGAGATTTTTGACTAAATATCATCACCATACTGTATGGATGATGCGACCATCATTCTTGATCCGTAATGCCTAACTCGTAATTCAATTTTTCTTTGAGCTTGGCAGTTGACTTGGTCAGAACGATTCAAGCTGATTTGAAGTGAGAAGACCATCCTTACACCTTCCATAAGGTCCGTTGGTGCTCAAGCAATCACAAAATCACAACTGGAAGCACTCAAACACAGAATTCGATTCCAGCCAATGTAAGAACACCAATCAACTCCATGATTCTTTGATTCAAATCAAAAACTTGGCCATTTTGTTTCGACTATCCACGATCATTAACCTCAATCAATTGATCAAATTACTCACCATGATTTCAATTAAGATTTTCGCTTTAGGGTTCTTCACGCTCAAAAATCAATCATGTTAAACCAAAAATAAATGAAATTAACCACTGCCATCGTGTTCCTTGTTAAATTTTGGTCAAGTTTGATGTTTACATCATGTATTTTCATTAAGAAACAAGAAATCCATGGCTGATGAAGGATCGAGGAAGAAGAACAAGGCTACGTGCATTTTTTTTGAATTCAAATATCATGTTTAAAATATATTTAGTTGGTTTAATCACAATACACGGATGTATTGCCGCCCCAGCGGTTGCCAGCTCACTCTTAAGACTCTTATGCCATGCCTTGCCTATAGGTCCTGGGTTCGAGTAGCCTTGGGACCTTTTTGCCAAACTTTTTAATTTTTCATTCATGTTTTTTTACAAACTTTGACTTTTTCAAAACCCAATCAAAACTCCTCATTTTGAGGTGATTTTTTGTACACTTGTCAATTAATGTATCTATTTTATGATAGTGCAAAATTTTCGAAAAACTTTCATCCGATTATATTTTGATCGAATGAAATGACACTTTTGAGTACTTTCAAAACACCTTTAAAGGTGAATTTTCACACTTTCAAGCCCGATTCTTTTCAAAACTCTTATAAATGAACTTCACATTTCAAAAACATTTTCAAAACATTCTTCAAACTTTTCATCAAACTTACATCTTTTACCATGATCGATCCGATTAAACGATAAAACCCAATTCGCTTTCTAATTTCTTAACCGATCATGGGCCTCCCTCACGGTATAAGTCCCAAAATTCTTTGATGTACATAATTATTTCTTTGTACATATCAAATTCTTTTCATATACATACAAATTTTTACTTGTACATAATACAGACGTCTTTTCAAAGTACAGACAAACTTCGATCGTTTGTTTTCGTTTGTATATACACTGAATACCATTGGTATTGAAAGGAGCATTAGTCCCGGTGAAACTGCTTTTAAACCAATGGGCCACCCTTATGGTGTAATCAAACACATTTACTTCCTTGTACACAATTCAAACTTGTAAGTAATCAAGTTATGCTCGTTTTTAAACGTTCTTTTCACATACACTTGCTTATATTTCCTTCATAAACTCTTGTAAATAAACATCATGCATCTGTTTATATTTCCTTCATAAACTCCTGTGAATACATATCACACACACACTTGTTTATACAACTGTCTAGTTATAACATAACAACTAGTCTAACCAATAGGTTCCCATGCTATAGCCTCCTCTTGGCTTTATACAAGATAACTCATCCATGCGAGTTTAGTCTCCTCTGGCTTTTTACAAGGTAACTCTATTCATCTGAGTTCTCCTCTTAGGCTTCATATAAGAAAACTCATTCATCTGAGTTTAGCCTCCGCTTGGCTTCATATAAGACAACACTCCCCGCTGAGTGCC
The DNA here is from genome assembly GCA_021764765.1 of Vicia sativa. NCBI lineage: Eukaryota > Viridiplantae > Streptophyta > Magnoliopsida > Fabales > Fabaceae > Vicia > Vicia sativa. The sequence continues at coordinate 79,855,823 of CM038797.1, forward strand.
TCCCTCGGGCTTCGCTCAAAAGAACCTCATCGAGTTTAGCCTTCTCGGGCATCATACAAGAAAGAGACCAAGAAATCTCTTAATACCTCCTATGGCTTCCAATACAAAGAATCACCATGCTAGGATAGAACCCAGAGATAATTTCCTATGAAATTGCTCTTAATTCCAAAAGGATGGTTTCTATGAAATCCCTTTAAAGCCAAAGCCAGCCACACCCTATAGCTTCCTCTTGAGCTTCATACAAGGACCTCGATGACCCTAATGCCTCCTCTGGGCTTACAATACAAGGACCCATGGGCTTCTTTAAAAGCATCCCCTAATCCAATCAATTTCTCCCGAGATTTAGACATCTATCATCTCTATGGAAGAAGTATCTCATCTATCACATCACATACAATCAAAAACTTTTCAAACTCTTTTCAACCAAAAAACATCTCTTAATTGTAAGTGGTAACGCTACACTCAAGCAAAACACCCAATGCTTACAATTAAAAGATTCAATCATTTTCAAACATCTTTCTTAAACATGTAAGTGGTAACGCTTGTACACTCAAGCAAAACACCTATAACTTACGACGAAAGATTCATCAATCCTTTCAAAATGTATGTGATGAAATAGATTAGATACATTTTTTATTAAGATGACATTTGTCTATGTCTCTTACTAACATCCCGTTGCTTTCCACTAAGCATAAGTGGAACTACGATTGCTCGACTTTCTCAACATCCTTTGAGAATACGTAGGCACAAGGTCTCATCCTTCGAGCAAATTTCTTTCTTCCTCAAACCAAACAAACCATAGATCCCTTTAGATCCGAGCTACAAATGCCTCGATTCCCACTAAGGATATGTATGCGTAAGATCCCAAGATCTTTGCAGCACAATAATAACAAACACTAGGATCCCTCATAATCTATCCTTCTTGAAATCCCAAAGGAGAAACTTTCCCAATCATAGAAATAATAATTAAAACACACAAACATATCAAACATATTCATATATAAAGCTATAGATAACTATATATATTTAGGGTGCTCCATATATTCCCTTTATATAACAAACCCCTTACTCGATCTTCTCCAATGCGTTACGCCTAGTTGCGCTTAGTCGTTACGCATATCAAAATCAATTGAGGTATTAATGCTTTCCCTTTCATAATCATTAAATCATCTTTTCTTGTGTTTAAAATAATAAAGCTTGATGCTCGCGACATCTTTATAAACAAATCAAAAGAGTAAATCTTCGCCGTAGAACTGAATTATATTCGATTCTAGCCACTTTTAACGCGAACGAAAAATGGCGACTACCGGGGAGTACTAAATTTTGATTCAAAAATGTGACTCGCTCAAGAGCACCAAGCTTTTTGTTTTCAAAAGAAAAAGGGGTTAAGCTTTTATATGCATATGTTTGTTTTACTTTATTGTGTGTTTTCACGATTTCATCTAATGGAAAGAAATCTAACCCGATTTAAGAAACATTTTAAGATCTAGGTGGGGGTATAGTCCTATTAACTTGTGAGAAGTCTCAGATTTATTGAGTTAATTTGAGATCCTCTCTCGAGGTTGTCTGGGAGTATTTGTGTTTAGCAAGTATTTGCGAAGACATGTTGCTTTCAAGAGAACTTCATGGGTCGAGTGGCGGTAGAACACATAACCCATCCCGCCATTTAGGATGTAGTGTGTAAATTATTCGGCGAAGCCTAGAATAATTGTCATGCGAGACTACGATCATGAAGTTTTCTTGAAAATATTATTGGACTTCGAGTATTCAACAAATCCGATAATATTTCAAAGAGAAGCGTTGAGCCCGATATCACTGAACCCGCTTCACGATAAATAAGCCCTTAGAACTTACCCACGCTGATTCTTATCGCTATTCATGCTCGTGATCAACGCTGACCGCGGTGTATAACTACTAACCATGTTTGTAGCATTCATTCATTCAAAAACTTCATTTTCTTCCCATTTCCAAAGAATTTAGAGAATTTTCTTTGTAAATATTTTAGGAGTAATGGACGCCGAGGAAGATTCACCAAGAGATACAGCTTTAGAATTTCGATGTAGAAAGTTGAAAGAGTTAGCATCCTTGGTAGAAGATCCCTGATTTCGAAACGCTATGGAACTCTTTTAACTATTCTCAACACTAACACATGAAGGACTCTCAAAACTTTGCTCGCTTTTATGATCCACCTATCATTGCTTCACATTCCTCGACTATCTTGATGCCTACTTTGGAAGAGTACGCACATACTAGGTATCTCAAGATTAAAGTGCCTTTCAATGGTTTGAAGCCATTCTCAAGTCACCATTGCAACGATGACTCATTTAAAGAAACGAGATAGACAAAACCTAACTACCAGAGGAAAACTCTTAGGACTAACTTCAAAGTTCCTAATGGAGAAGGCTCTTAAATTCTCCGAGGCCTGTAGTATGGTAGCCTTTGAAGCTATTTTAGCTTTACTCATCTATGGATTGGTGTTATTTCCAACATCCCAAATTTCGGATATCAACGCCATAAGGATATTTCCATTGGAAACCTGCTCCCACTTTGCTGGTGACACGATTTCCATTCATCATAGGAATCGCCAAGGAGATGGAACTATCGGTGTTGTGTACTGCTCTTCAAATGGATTGTCTCACACTTGCCTAAATCTCCTATCTTCCGCGAAAACAAAGACGATTGGCATTGGTCAAGAAGACTCATGTCTCTTACAAACGATTTATATCCATTGGTATACCTTAGCGTACAATGAGATGGAAATCATGAGAGTGTGGAGAATTTGCCAACGCATCTCCTTATCGGTAAAAAGGAGGAATCAACTACAACCCATTCTCAAGTAGACGTCAACTCTGACACGCAAACTCTAGTAAACCTCTTGGTTTTACAGTAGAGAGTTACTTCTATCATGAAGGAGAGGATTCTCAAGGTTTGAAAGCCAGAATGATCAGAGCTTGGCATCACATCCGAAGGAAGGAAAAAGGGAAAGCAAAGAATTGTGTAGCCATGGAAATCTACACTTCTTGGGTAAAGAAAAGAGCGAAGGAATTTTGAATGCCTTATGCTTATGAGGAACCCATGTTCTCATCAGCTTCCAAATCAACAATTTTTCCCGTCGAGACTATGGGAGAATACCAAGAAGCTTTGGCCAAGATGAGGCTTGAGAAAGAAGCTTTGAAAACAAGTTCTTAAGACCGACTCGAAAACGAGAAGCTTAAGAAGCAAGTCAAAGATCATGAAAGACGCTTTACTTCCAAGATGAATGGCTCATGGAGAAAGATGAGAAGATTCGCGTAAAGATAACGCAATCAAAAGATACATCAAAGAAAGGAAAGAAAGCTCGAGGAAATGACAACCAATGATCCCGCTCTCCCGATTTAAGAAAGTCATTAGCAAGCTAAAATCCGAGAAAGTCGAACTAAAAGCTCACTATGGAAAGGAAACTCAAGTCAAGCTACATCAAGCCTTTGGATCTTCATCCCACGAGGACGATTAATTAGTTTAGTTTGTATTTTATCATTTATTTTATCATTCGTGAGCAATGCTCAAAACAAAATTGTTGTAATCTTCTTTCAATAATAAATAAAATAAATGTTTTCCATCCAAATATTTACTTTAAATTTTAGCGTAAATTTTTGGAAATCTTTCTTTACATCCATAATCATGCATCATATTTTGTATATTCGAGTCTATTGTCTAGAGTTTGATCTTTGGAATTTTTTCCGTAAAGGAAAGATCGCTGTCACGTTGCCTTAGAGTTTCTAACCGCCCATGTACCTACTCGAACATACAATACATGTTCAAAAAGAAGGAAAGTAATGGAAGGATTTGAGCAAGAAAATGTTAGCTTTCAGAGTACGTGCTGACAACACCGCAATAAGAGGTGGAAAGACTCACTTTTGGTCAATTCATTGGCATCACAAGAAAGTCAAGAAGTTTACATCGAATACCAAACTGCTTACGATTTCGGAGGTCACTACTACTGATGTGCGTATAAACCTAATGTGTCTAACGGTATCTTTAATCGCAAGTTTACGCACTTATCGCGGTAGTAATAAAAGATTGTCGAACCCACAAGGACTTTTAATCACTTAGTGCGGAAAGTAAAGCTAGTTTAGCTAAGGCGAAATTGTCACGCTTTGGTTTCAGTTAAGGAAGGTAAATTAATTGGTTTTTTTAAATAATTATAATGAAATGGTTTGGTATGTAATAGAGTCGACTTAAAGGATCTAATCTGCTTAGGCATATTAGGATGGTCAACTTAGTTGTCTAGAATTAATCGCTTAAAAACCCTCAACTCACACTTTCATGGTCTTATTCTGATACGCCTAAAGCCCTATACCGCTTTCGCTAGCCTATAAGTGTTTAGAAGTAATTTTTGGAAACTTAATTAATTCTAATTTGGTTTAAAGCGCTTTCACCGTATTTAAATCAAATGCCTAACTTTAGCTATCCTATTAAAACCTCACACTTTCGTGGTCTCGATCTAACCTATTTACTCTTCTTACTGTGAACTAAGGTTTTATTTTAAGCATAAAAAGTTATAACCGTAATAAGTTGATTTAAGTTTTAGCCTAAGTTTGATCGATACCTAATGTCTCTTACTATCCCATACCGACACTAAAGGTTTAGCTAGCCATAGAAATTAAAATGAACGCAGTGAAGTTAAAGCAAACAAATATGAATTGACATTATGAATAATAAATTAAATTGCATTAATTAATTAAAGGTATGTAATACAATTGCAAAATAGAAACCTCGAAATAAAGCCAATACTTCAATCCTTCTTCCACAAATCGGAAACTCGACTTGGTATCGTTGAAATGTAAAATTCGAGGCTTGAATAATAAATTAACTATAATAATAATTTCGATGTTGGAAATTATTATTTGGACAATGAAATGGAAAGGAAACAATTGAATGCGAAAATAACAATTGAAATAATGTCGGGTTCAAGATTCGCAGTAGCTCCGAGACAAGAAAATCATAAAATGCTCGTCTGCTTGATGTTGAAGTCTCGTATTTATAGATGAGTGAATCTCAGCTGGTTCCTAAAACTTCTCACACGTAGCTTGCCTTCCACTTCCATGAATATAGGAACGTGGGTAGTCGAGGTTGAATGTGCAAACGTGGAGTGAATCCAGAGAGAAATAAGGAGTTTTGAAACCCTTCCGCTCCACTTTGCCACGATCCGTATTTTGAAATAACCGGTATGACACGGTGGTGAGACGTTACTTGTTGTGGTTGGTGTTGGTCTGTTACGGTCGTCATGGATGTGTTACGGTCGTAACACTCTTCAGATGGCTTACGGTCGTGGCACATTGTACACGTAATCATGCCTACAAAATTTGCAATCTTTGACGATTTATCTTTTTTCTATTCTTTGATGCTTTCTTGCATTGTTTCATATTTTCTTCTGCTTTGAGCTAAGTTGGAATACCGCAAAAGTAATGACAATCTCAAATATTCGGAGTTAATCGGTCATAATACAAAACGAGTTGATTTCATGTAAAATAAACGATATGATTTCGTTATCAAATTTCCATACTTAAACCTTTGCTTGTCCTCAAGCAAAATAATCAATTTAAAAATATCGGACAAGTTTTATAAACGCACATAACTAGTATACCTTTCTTTCAAATTGTTACAAGAGATCCTAAGTTAGTTCGCCAAGAAAATCGAATGAAACAACAACGATACGCTTAATGACACAAGCAACAAGTTGTCGACACATCCGCTTTTAAACAAAACGCCTAATTATACCGCTATAATTCAACTCAAGGTTTCGCTCCTATTTCACCCGGCTCGCTCTTGCGCAATCACATTAAGCCCATTATCTTTACACGCACGTAGTGGAATAATGTTAGTCGCCCGATCAAAACACAACGGTTTCCGCACAATTATGTGGCAACCTCTTTTATCCGATTGTAAGATGCGGGGATCGCATCAGTTCGCCTTACCGAGTTCAAGCATCTGATGCTTCCAACCACCTAAACAATGGATTCTTATGTTACTTAGTAAAAGTCAGATCCATTGGATTAAACGATCGGGTGAGGATCGCCCAATTTAATTGGTGCCTTGGCTATTTCCTTTAATCATGTAACATTTTTTCCTCAATAAATTATCGAGATCATCCACTTATATTCACCTGGCCCACGTGGTTCGTGCTAAGACCGTGCCGATCGCTAATATAAACTAGGGGCTAAATTAAGACTTAAAACCAAAGTATCGGTATAACGGAAATAAAGACGATCGCTGTAAGTAGAGTCAAGGTGTCATAATCATAGTTCTTGGATCGCTTCTCGCCTTCTAACTAAGATTTTTAAAGTAGGTAACTAACGATTATGCAATATAAAAGGCGAAAAATTTTGGTATGGCTAAATAAAACGGGAGAAAATGAAATAACGAAATATAACGAAAATAGAAATGAAATTACTGCTCAAATTAAATTGCAAGATTCTCCCACACTATATCAAACATTGTCTCAATGTTATGATATAATGAGGTTAAATAAAGATACAACGCAAAACAAGGAAAACAACAAGAAAATGAAAACTATCAAGCACCACCGCGCTTCGGGTTCTTGACCTGAGGGAGTAGCCGCAGTCGCTGCTCGTGGTCCAAGAGATGTAACATCCATCCTCAAAGCTGCTCACCGCTTAGCACTTCATCAAGCCTTCATTCTGCCGAGCTACCGACCACTTAAGATTTGAGCATTTTATGCAAGTAAGGCGTCAAGCGCCCCCGATGCACCCTCTGGCCTGCGATACAAGATTTTGATGATGAATGGCTCTGAGGATCTCGCCAAGAGAAGGAGGTGGAGGAGCAGGACGACTCGGAATGTCGTGCACGGAACAACTCGATCCAGCTTCTTCCCGCATCTCATCGGGCCGATATGAGGTTCTTCTGAGCAGCAGCAGGCCTTCTGTGATCTTCAAGGTTGAATAGCCGCTTGGCTCGGCTCGAGGGTCGATACGATCCTCGCAAGGCAAAACAATATTAGTAAACTCGGTTTTGAATCATCGATGGAACTTTCCATCGCCCCGCCTGTGGATGAGGCGGGTGATTTGCAATGGTCAAAAGAGCGTAAACGGTGGTCGGATGGCGATGACCAAGGGTGTCACCATGGTTTAGTGCTAAACCCGCAGAAGTGACAAGCCCTCCAAAATAGAAAGGTTTGCCGCCTGCGTATGGAGGATATATGGGAGAGGAAAGGTGCATTAATTTTCTCGACCCGAGAATGCACAATGCATGAAGAACAACTTTTGAGTTTAACTTGTGGTTACTATCTCTTGTAAGATTGTGTTGCCCGTGATGCGTGGAAATAACGTATGGTCAAGTTATGGATTGAGTGGCGCTGAGATGATCATAGGAGTGTGCTCGGTTGTTGGTGAGGTCGTGCCAAAGGTTGAAGGACTCTCCAAAGTTGTCCCACACGAGATGGGAACCTTCCTGTGCGTAAATCAAGCTTGTCCGAACGCTCTCGAGTGAACTCGCACTGCACCGAATATGCGAAACTGCAACACCGTAAAGTTGGTTTGTTGAACTGTGGAGGATGTAGCGTATGAACCGAGGAACCGAGAGTGAGTGTCTCAGACGTGGGTCAGTCACACAAAGGTTCCATGTGTCGACATCAAGAAGGCGCTGAACACCCTCAAGTAAACCAAGTTCTCGAGGCGCTGTCAACATATCTAGCGGGGTGTAGACCACGACGCTGGAATTTCAAAACTTAATGCGCTGAGTTTCACCTTGCTCACCATTACGAGGACAACGCCAGAATAGTTGGGGATTGTTTGCCATTTGCATGCAAGGATTGTTTAGTGAGAATGGGTATTGTTGGTGAATGAAGAATGAGAATGTGATACGGTAATGTGTATATATAGGGAAGGAGATAGTGGAAGTTTGAAAGTTAGAGGGATTGATGGTGGGTTGAACGGGTTAATGGGTGGTTAATGGAGGAAGGGATGGTTGGGGAGTTATGGAAAAAAGAGAAAGGTCGAGGGAAGAAGAAAAGGAACGCTCGCTAATGGTTACCGATGTAGCCCGTGTTACTACCGTGAATATTCAGTCGACGAGCGAACGCGCGAAGGGCGGTTACTACCGTGGGGGATGATGACGATCGTAGAGTTGCAATTTTTGCAAATTTTACGTAATGTAATACGCTACATACGTAGTATATAATTTCATAGTCAGTAATCTGCATTCTAACATAAACACAACATTTAATTCATTCAACATATAATCCAATAAATATAATTCGCAAGAGAGTAGAAACCATAAAACATTGTAAACAAAGAAATGATTGTAAGTTTGAAATTGAAAACAATTGCATTACTTCAAATTAAATAGCTTGTTCTTTTTGACAGAAGGTAAATTGACTTGTAAATCGAAATGCGGTAATTTAACAAAGAATTTGAAACTACCTAGAAACAAAACGGAATGGGAAAATTCTAAAAACTAAGAATTGAAAAACTGAAAAACTGAAAAGCTAAAAACTAAGAACTGCTTCATCCAATTTTTCTTTTAAAATCTCTAAAGCTTGGGTGATGTTATATAATTGCTCCATCGATGTCACCAAACCAATAAGATCCAAACGCATAGTCTTCAATTCATTCTTTATTCCATCAATGTCAGCTTTATAAGCATCCAAAGTGGGTTAATGGTGTTTAATTGTGTAGTGTAATCTTTGGTTCACATCAAAGCTACTTGTGTCAAATGATATTTGTAAAGTCATGGTAACTGTGAGGGGTTTCAGATATGTTTTGTTTTCGTATACATGAAGTTATCAAAGAACAAATATGATTGTGGTGTTTCCGTGTCTCGGGTGGTCGTGGATTTAATTCATACAACCAATTATCACGGCATGGACACTAACCTGCATGGTTCTAAGGTAAAAAGAGTAACAACTTCGCTTCTTATCAAGTAATCATAAGGTGCAGGCCTAAATTTTATTATCATGTTGTTGAAACAGAAATCAATATTCATAGGCCTAATTGATCCAAATGGTGCACGCTTATTAAGTTGGTAACGAAGTCCAAGAGCATTTGCAATCATAGTAACCAATCCTCCCACATCGACAGAACATTAGGTCCTCACTAATGCGTAAAGGTCTTCATCAGAGTGGACAAAGACAATGTATAATTCCGTGTTTAAACAAGAAAGTAGAGATAATTCATCCTTGATACAAGATTTTGATTTTGTTCTTTCCAAACAGAGTGGGCAAGAATCCTATGGAAATAACGGATGGTCAAGGATGTATTTCATTGTTATCCATGCTTGGTCGTGGTGATAGTTTCCTGCTAAAGTACCCCGTAAATAATCCAGCTCAAAATCCAATAAATCGATTCTCGTGGGTGGTAAAAGCTAAGGGTCCACTGGGAAACCTAATAAAGCAAGCTAAGTCCCTATGGTTATAGGTAACTCAATACCAAACAACTAAAGGCGATGATTCCTTTCGGCCCGACACCGTGTTCGTGGATGTAAACTAAGGAACTCAAGAACTCAAGGGTGAGCTCTCGTAAGTGATAAACCTATTTTTCGTGTGTGCTCTCTCCCATCCTAACTCGTTAAACATGTAGTAAACACCGCCGCTATGCCTAAAGTGTCCATGGGTTCATCATAACATGTGGTTAACTGATGGCTCTTTTGAGACAAAGCCTCAAATCTTCTCCTTTGGTTTCTACTCTAAAGGTGGTTTCCATAAAGTTCGCTGGGAATCCATAGTAAAAGTAAAGCGGGAAACAGATAGAGGAGAAAGTAAAGAGAAAAGACTTTTCGTAAACTCAGAAAGTAAATGTGTTTTGAAATCAAAATAGCTTTTATAAAAGTTAAAAAGATGAAGAGTACCACATAGCAACAAATAAACAAAATAGCAAACAAAAACAAATAAAATGGGTTGCCTCCCATGAAGCGCTTTTAACGCCATAAGCCCCGATTTAAATGCTTAGTGAAAGATTAGTCGAGAAATAGGTGGTAATTCTACGAGTTTAAGCTTATTCAGATAGTCTCTATTATCGATACGATTATACTGTTTTGATCCGCCCGCTTACAATAAACGGGCACTATTTCTATCCTTAATTTCTACCGCCCGCTAGGAAATACTTTTGTAATTTCGAAAGGACCTGACCATCTAGATTTAAGTTTTCCGTGAAAAGTCTAAGTCTAGAATTGAATAAAAGTACGACATCTCCCACACTAAATTCTTTCCGAGATAAACCGATCGTGCCACTTTTAGTGCGCTTTGTAGATTTTAGCTGTAAGCCGCCTAGTCTTAATTCTTCCAATTCATGTAAATCGAGGATCCGCTTTCGCCAAAGCAGTTAGCAGTAGTTATATTGAGTGTCTTTATCGCCCAATAAGCTTTATGCTCTAATTCTACCGGGAGGTGATGATTTTCCGTAGACAAGTTTGAAAGGTGTAGTCCGATAGAGTCTTGTAAGTCGTCCTATAAGCCCATAAAGCTTCGTTGCTTGGATGACCAATCTTACGAGATATAGCTACGCTTTTTCTAATATTTGTTTAATCTCCGCTCGAACTCTCGACTTGTCCGCTAGTTTCATGGATGATAAGGTGTTGCTACGCCGTGTTTCACCCATATTTAGATAGTAATTTATCAAATATCTTCGAAATAAAATGAGATCCACCGTACTAATAACAAGTCGAGGAACACCAAAACGCTGGAAAATTATATTCTTGAAAAGCTTTATCACCACTGTGTGTCATTTGTAGGAGAAGCTATTGCCTCGATCCATTTTGAAACATAATCGATACTACGAGTATAAACTTGTTTCCAAAAGAAGATGGAAAGGTCCCATGAAATCTATTCCCCAAACATCAAAGACCAACTTCTAGTATTCCTTTCGAGGCATTTCATCGCGGCTCTGAGATATTACCGGCGCTGGCATCGATCACGCTTTTAACGCGATGTGGACATCCTTCCACAAAGTTAGCCGTAAAAGCCGGCTTGAGAATTTTGGCACACGCTTTAGAGGTGCTAGCATGTCCGCCTATAAGGAGATGAATGACAATGGGAAATGACGCCTTCTATTTCTTCGTCGGGTATACAACGGCGAAGATTCCATCAGTCCTCGCTTAAATAAAAGTGGTTCGTCCCAATAATAACTTTTGAGATCATGGAAGAATTTCTTTTTCTGCTGGTGTTAAGTCGTGGAAACGCACCGCGCGCTAAATAATTAACGATGTCAAGATACCAAGCAATCCTATGGTCATGTCAATGGCTTCCATGACTTCCTTAGCTTCCGTTTATGTAAATCCAATTGAGCTAGGTCGCTATCATATGTGCTATCGATGTTCATACGGAAAATCGTCGTTAATTGGCACTTGTTCGGTTTTGTACCTTCCAAACGGATAAATGATCCGCTACGACGCCGGTTCCTTTTTGTCTTTAATTTCCAAGTCAAACCTCGTAAAAGCAAGATCCACGGAGGAGTCTTGCTTTGCATCTTTCTGGCAAGTAAATATCCGATAGCAAAGTGGTCCGTAGATGATGATTTTTGCTCCTACAAGGTAAGAACGAAATTTGTCAAGCGCCAAGACCACGGCTAAGAGTTCTTTTTCGCTTGTGGCGATTCATCCGAAATGAGTCTAGCTCACCGCGTAGTAAATTGCGTGAAGTTTCTTATCTTTCCTTTGTCCAAGAACCGCGCTTACAACAGAATCACTTGCATCGCACATGATTTCGAAGGTAACCTCCAATCGGGCGGTTGCATGATTGGTGCGTAAATAAGTGCGGCTTAAGGGTTTCAAAAGCTTTGAGACAATCCATCGAATATGAACTCAAGATCCTTCATTAATAGACCGGTAAGTGGTTTTGTAATTTTAGAAATTTAATAAAACGTTTAAAACCTCGGTGTCCTAGAAAACTTCGTATTCTAACGGTTTTAGGTGGTTGAGTTCTTTAATCACTTCTATCTTAGCTTTATCAACTTCAATTCCTTTATTGGAAATAACATGTCCAAGTACGATTCCTTCTCTCGACCATGAAATGGCATTTTTCCCGCTAAGCACAAGGTTCACTTTCACACATCGCTCTAAAACACTCTAAATTAGATAGACATCCTTCAAAGCTTTGTCCACACACGTAGAAGTCGCCCATAAACACTTCCATGATGTTGTCAATGAAATCATGAAAATGGCCATCATACATCGTGGAAAGTTGCAGGAGCATTACATAATCCAAAAGGCATTCGTCTGCACGCAAACGCTCCATAGGGACACGTGAATGTAGTCTTCTTGATCATCGTGGTGAATAGGAATTTGGAAAATCCTAATAACCGCCTAAATAGCAAAAGTAGGAGTGTTTGGCTAATCGCTCTAACATTTGATCAATAAAGGGTAAAGGAAAATGGTCTTTCCGAGTAGCTTTGTTCGCTTTTCTATAATCAATGCACACTCGTCCACTAACTACTCTTTGTGTTATCGATTCGCCTTTGTGCATTTTCACGACAAGAATAACCTCCTTTCTTAGGTACGATATGCATCTGGCTAACCCATTTACCGCTTCGGAGATCTATATAATTCCGTTCCATAAGCTTTTTAATTTCATCTCTCGACTACGATCGAGGATCGATTGATTCTTCGAGGTTCTCGAGAGGTTTTGCAATCCTCTTCTAATAGAATACGATGCATACAAATCAAATTCCTTTAAGTCTGATATGTTGTAACCTAACGCAGAGGATATTTCCTTAGAACGCCTAAAAGTTTTTCGGTTTCTGCTGCTCCTAAACCGAATTCACTATTACAGTCGAGTTTGTTCAAGATCAAGGAATCTGATCGTAAATTTTTAGGTAAAACTTTCAATTCTAGTTTTGGTTTCTTGGGACATGGCATGATTAGTGGGTGTAGACTTTCGCTAGATCGTCATCTTTATATGGTTCTCGCCAATTGTCGCCTTCGAATATCGTAGGGTTTCAATTTTCATTATTTTAATATGTGGTTTGTTTAGCTTCCATCTCGTATGCACTCATCTATAATATCGAGTAAATAACATGTGTCATTCATGGCGGGTGCTTGTAGAAATTGAGGAGGATGAATTCCACTTTTTCCTCTCCGACTGAATGTTAATCGCCTTCTTTACATCAATTATAGCTCCACCGTGGCTAGGAATGGTCTTCCTAATATGGGGTAATCAATCTTCGTAATGTCCATAATTATGAAATCGGGTCGGATATAGAATTGACCTATGCTAATCGAACATTTTCCAATATACCACAGATATTTAATCGATCGGTCACTAATCAATGTATTTTTGTAGGTGTAAGTTCTCCCATTTCCATTTTTGCAAATAGATAAGGGCATGACACGACATTGTTCCTAAGTCGATAGAGCTTTGTCTATGACGAATTTTCCAATGTTACAGGTATAGAGAAACTACTGGTCTTTCAAATTTTAGATAATGTTATTCTAATGATAGGAATTCCTTTATCTTCTAACTTTTCTTATTAGATAGGATTTTTAAGAAATTTAGATACGATGGCATCCGAGTAATGGCTTTCGTGAATGGTATTGTGATATTTAGTTGTTTCGTAAGTTCCACGAATCTCTTAAATTGGCTCATCGATTTAGAATTTGTTAACTCGGATACTAACTTGTGGTTTATAGGGCGTGGAGGCACATAAGGTTTCTCTTTTCTACGCCTCTTGAGTTTCGCTTTCTTTTCGGTCGCTTCCTGCTTTCACTCGGCTTGTCTTGCTTCGATACAGTCTGGGTTTTCTAGTCTTGGATCAACAGTCCATCAAGTTCTTTTCCACTCCTAAGTATCACGGATTAGCGTGTCCTTTCGGGTTAGGTGTGGTTGACCAGAAATATTCCAGCAGAGCAGCAGAGTGCCCTGCTATTGAGCTACTTGGTAACTGAGTTTCAAGCATTTTGTTATGGGTAGCTAAAGCATCAACCTTGCTAGCTAATTGCTTAATTTGCTCGCTGGTATGTAAGTTCGATTTAAAACATCCTTATTGGTCCGGGATTGAGAAGCAATGAAGTGTTCTATCATAATTTCGAGGTTTGATTTCTAGAAATGTTGGAAGTATTAGGTCCGTTATTAGGATGATTCGGATAGCTTTTGATAACTGTGTGTAGCGTGAGCTTGTCCAGAGCATACAATGCATTGTTGCTTTTGTACGAGAAATTTGGATGATTCTTCCAACCCGGTTATATGTGACATCGTAGGGATTTCCTTGCACGTAGTTAGCTTGTTCGGCCGGTATCTCGTCAAAGGGACATTCTCGAGCAAGATGATTGAATACCACATAGATCGAAGTTGAATCACCGCAACACGTAGCCGGAGTGACGGAAAGGTTCTCTAATTTTGGGTAAGAGCTTCCACTTTAGCATTAACTTGATCCAGTCGCTCACTTCGGCCTTGATACCTTTCGTTGAGATTTCTACATTAACTCTCCTCCCCTATGGTTCTCGAGCCATACTTTCAATAAGTTGGTTCGCTCGCATATGGTTTATCCATCGCGCCACCAACAACAAATATTTATGGTTAATCTTGTATTGTACAAGAGACCATTATAGAATGTGTGAATAATCAACCATTCTTCTAAACCATGATGAGGGCGTAGTCTTAGCATATCCTTGTATCGCTCCCATGCTTCAAAAAGATTCATTGTCTTTCTGCTAAAACCATTGATGTTAGCTCGAGCATAGCAGCTTTGCTTGGAGGAAAATATCTAGCTAAAGACTCTTCAACTCACCAAGTGGTGATTGAGTTGGCAGAAGAGATTGAAGCAAGCACGAGCCTGCCTCTTAAAGAAAAAGGAAATAGGCGCAATCGATCGCCTCGGGTTTACTCCATTCGCCGTTGTCTCGCGATCGCACAACACGGATAGATGTAGATTAGGGTCGCCAAGAGAGCTCCGAGAACCGGTTCTACCGAACGGCGAAAGAAGCGATGTTTCACCAAATCGCTTTGAGCAACAGCAGAGCTGCACATCGGCATGAGGTTCATTGAGAAGGAATCGCAGAATCCTTAAGAGGACGAGGACGAGGAGGTGGATCACCATTCTTCGTAACTCGTCGAGATCCGAAGAATGACGGCTAAGATTGTCGAGTACTCAGATTTTGAATTGCCTTCTTAATCAAGATAACGCCGATATCAGAATGGGTATATGCAAAGTACCGCTTGAGAGCGCGATTTGGCATACACAAAAGGGAAAAAATAGTTGCTTTAGCCTAGACAAGGTTATTTAAAGAGTGCACTAGTGACTAGATCAAAGTCCCAACGGCGCCAAAAACTTGATGCGATAAACCTAATGTGTCTAACGGTATCTTTAATCGCAACATGTACCTATCACGTAGTAATAAAAGATTGTCGAACCCACAAGGACTTTGTAATCACCTAGTGCGGAAAGTAAAGCTAGTTTAGCTAAGGCGAAATTGTCACGCTTGGTTTTGGGAAGGTTAAGGAAGGTAAATTAATTGGTTTTTAAAATAATTATAATGAAATGGTCGGTATGTAATAGAGTCGACTAAAGGATCTAATCTGCTTAGGCATATTAGGATGGTCAACTTAGTTTGTCCGTAGAATTAATCGCTTAAAAACCCTCAACTCACACTTTCATGGTCTTATCTCATTATACGCCTAAAGCCCTATACCGCCGCTAGCCTATAAGTGTTTAGAAGTAATTTTTGAAACTTAATTAATTCTAATTTGGTTTAAAGCTTTCACTATATTTAAATCAAATGCCTAACTTTAGCTATCCGTTAAAACCTCACACCGTGGTCTCGATCTAACCTATTTACTCTTCTTACTGTAACGAAGGTTTTATTTTTAAGCATAAAAAGTTATAACCAATTAAGTTGATTTAAGTTTTAGCCTAAGTTTGATCAGATACCTAATGTCTCTTACTATCCCATACCGATACTAAAGGTTTAGCTAGCCATAGAAATTAAATGAACGTACAGAAGTAAAAGCAAACAAATATGAATTGACATTATGAATAATAAATTAAATTGCATTAATTAATTAAAGGTATGTAATACAATTGCAAAATAGAAACTCGAAAATAAAGCCAATACTTCAATCCTTCTTCCACAAATCGGAAACTTGGACTTGGTATCATGAAATGTAAAAATTCGAGGCTTGAATAATAAATTAACTATAATAATAATTTCCGATGTTGGAAATTATTATTTGGACAATGAAATGGAAAGGAAACAATTGAATGCGTAAAAAATAACACTTGAAATAATGCTGTTCAAGATTCATAGAAGCTTCCGCACAAGAAAATCATAAAATGCTGTCCGCTTGATGTTGAAGTCTCGTATTTATAGATGAGTGAATCAGCTTGGTTCCTAAAACTTCTCACGTAGCTTGCCTTCCACTTCCATGAATATAGGAACGTGGGTAGTCGAGGTTGAAATGTAAACGGGAGTGAATCCAGAGAGAAAAAGGAGTTTTGAAACCTTCTCGCTCCACTTTGCCACGATCCGTATTTTGAAATAACCGTATGCGCATTACTACCGTGGTGAGACGTTACGTGCGGTGGTTGGTGTTGGTCTGTTACGGTTATCATGGATGTGTTACGGTCGAACACTCTTCAGATGGCTTACGGTCGTGGCACATTGTATTACCACGTCATACCTACAAAATTTGCAATCTTGATGATTTATCTTTTCTTCTATTCTTTGATGCTTTCTTGCATTGTTTCATATTTTCCGCTTTGAGCTAAGTTGTGAATACCGCAAAAGTAATGACAATCTCGAAATATTCGGAGTTAATCGGGTCAAAATAATACAAAACGAGTTGATTTCATGTAAAATAAACGATATGATTTCGTGTTATCACTACCCGCCTTCAAATCGTCAAGAGCCGAGTTCACCCTTCAAGATGCTAAGGTTATCCATGTGGGCATGCCTTTAATTTTGGCATCGGATTTCGTTAACCGACTTCTCAAGTACAAACAACCACGCTTGAAGCACCTACTTTGCAGAACTCAATACTTACTCCGCAACATGGAGTAACTTTTCCGCAAGTCACTATGATGGTTTCTCAACCAATCATGACGAACTCGTCCGTAGTTCACACTCATCATAAAAGAAGCTCACCATAATCCAAAGCGATAACATGAACTGGTCCGATGGAGACTTCTCCAGAACACCTCAAAATGCAAATTTTGAAATTAAAACAATCCGTGGAAAGGAACTGTTTGGGAAGAACGCCCATGATCTATGCTTAGTTCCTCGCGTAAGGATACCTACAAAATTCAAAGTCCCTTACTTTGAAAAGTATAAAGGAAATTCCTGCCCACAAAGTCATCTTACGATGTATGCAGAAAATGTTCACGTGACAACGACAATCACCATTGTTAATCCACTACTTCCAAGATAGTCTTACAAAGTGATCGTTGGAGGTACATGGGAATATCCAAACATTTAATGACTTAGGTGAAGCCTTCATACAACAATACAAATTAACTTGATATGGCTCCCGATCGGATCAACTCCGCCCATGTCTCGTAAAGAAAGAGAGACATTCAAAGAATACGCCAACGTTGAGGGAAATCACGCCCAAGTCAACCCACCATTAGAAGAAAAGGAGATGACCAAAGTATTCTTAAACACTCTTGGTACATTCTATACGAATCTAATGATCGCTAGCGCCCCCGAGATTTCACCGAGATGGTAAGTATGGGAATGAGGGAGGAAGGAGTTCGAACCGGACGCCCGACTGTGAGAAATAGGAACTCTAAAGGAACTAGGAAGGTTGAAACCGCTTTCCAAAGAAAAAGGAACATGACATAGGAATGGTATCCCGAGGGAAACCGCGAAGAATGTCACCAACAACGACAGTAGGCCATAACGCCTGCTGTTAACACAAACCAAATATGTGAATTGCTCAAGAGTTCCAACAAACTCAATGTTTCGACAACAAAGCTCAAGTAGCTTAACAATCAAAATCAGAAGCCTCGTCCGCACCACCCAATTCCCATGACGCATACGTAACTATACCGTGATTAAGAGAGGAATCTTGT
The DNA here is from genome assembly GCA_021764765.1 of Vicia sativa. Classification (NCBI taxonomy): domain Eukaryota; kingdom Viridiplantae; phylum Streptophyta; class Magnoliopsida; order Fabales; family Fabaceae; genus Vicia; species Vicia sativa. The sequence continues at coordinate 79,873,816 of CM038797.1, forward strand.
ATGATAAGGTCACCCTCCGTCCCCGTAAAATTGCCATGGCAAAGTGGACGATCTTGCCCTTTTCATCAAGGGCACCAGCCATGATCGAGTATTGATAGCGTTAAAGTCAAGTACGAGATTAGTAAAATCTAATCTTCTTTCCTTTAGAAATACAAACCCAAACGCAAGCAAATCCACTTCCCCATATAGTGGACATACCGTGAGTTTGATACTAAGGAATACAGATCGGGTATCTCATCACACGTGAATTTGATTAGAGGAAACTTGGTACATCTCCATAATACGACAAGACAATGGGTGCCTTCACTAAACACAATTACGCATTGGAACATCTCGCTCAAGGATCTTCGAGGGTGTCCCACCATAAGAGCAGACATTCAACGATTGCTAGACATTGGTGACATACAGATCTACAGAAACAGAGATGACTATGACGTGAATACAGTAGGGCATTTTTCGCATGAGCTTTTAGTCTCAGATATCAACTCGAAAAATCCCTAAGTAAACGTTATTATCCCTTGTTTCAATGTGCCCAAGCATGTGGAGATTGAATATAATGGTTCAAACGTTCCAGGATCTCCTTTGGTGATTTGCCTACCCGGTCCTGTTCCATACAGTTCTAGCAAAGCAATTCCTTATCAATACAATGCAACTGTGATAGAGGATGGAAAGGAGAAACCCATGCCAACTCTTCCGCCTAATGTCAACATAATCGATAGACGAGTAACACGAAGTGGACGAGTACATACTCCATTGCCACCAAGACCGGCTGCTGTCCCTGTTGTTAGACAAAATCCAGTTAACATATCTCCCGAGAATCCCACAATGATTCCCACTGTTAATCCAAGCACAAATGTTGGTCCGCCTGATAGAACCAACGTCAACACAGATTTTGATGAGATATCAAGTTAATCAAGAAAAGCAGCATGTAGTCGTGGATCACCGATGCATTCTCCAAGATTTCAATACTATCTCTACTTTTGAACTCCGAAGCTCACCGAGAAGCTTTAATGAAGGTACTAGACCAAGCTTATGTAGACCATGATGTAACTACAGACCAGTTTGGAGGTATTGTCGCCAACATAACAACTTGCAACAATCTAAGTTTCAAAGATGAGGAACTTCCGTAAGAAGGGAAAGATCATAACTGCTCTACATATCTCAATGATTTGTCAATCGATTCTCGTCCAATGTGTTAGTAGATATCGGTTCATCTTTGAACGAATGCCAAAACAACTCTCGCTCGCTTGGCTTACAAGGGACCGATGAAGTTCAATGACATAGTGGTAAGAGCCTTTGACGGGTCAAGGAAGTCAATTATCGGGAAGTCGATCTCCGATGACAATTACATACCTTCCAAATCACCTTCCGTCATAGACGGCAGTTAGCGCTTGCTTGTTAGGAAGACCATGGATCCACGAAGCAGAGTCGCGGACATCCGCCCATCGAACCGAATTCACAAGAATGGAAGTTAGTGACCATCATCGTGAACAAGTTGCATTAATAAGCCATTTATCCAAATTTTTCTTTCATCACGCCTAACGACGTTGAAGGAACACATCTCCTGTATATCATGAAGATGAATCTACTAGCAAAGTAGATCATCTATCTCTTCTTATAAAGAAGCAGCACAAATAGTAAAAGATGGCAATGCTGAAGGTTGGGGACAAGTAATCAAACCTGTCAACAACGAGACAAAGGCCGGACTCGGATTTGCACCCGTATTCTCCAAAGACAAGCAAAAGGATGAAGCACTTCATCCAATCAAAGAAGTATTCAACAGTGGGGGTTTCTTAAACCCTGTTCTTCAAGAAGTTAATGTTATTATCATTGAAGGTGATGAAGACGATCTCTCCGAATCTGAAGAGTGGAGCACTTATCTAAACAGCCCTGAAAATGTGTCTCAGGAAGAATCTTATGTGCCATACTATCCTCCAACTGAGAAATTCAAAGGCATGTCCCTACAAAGGAATGAATCACCGTCCCTTCCGGTTGGGATACCTGGGAGAACCAAGTGGCAAGTTTGACTACATGGTGAAATACACTTGTAAAGCTCAAAAATCGAATGAAGACATCCAAATTTAATCGGACGGGTGATTCTTTTGAGTATCCTAGTCAACCGGAAGAGGTGTACCCATCTTCCCGATCTAATCAACCAATCGAGGTTCCCAACGAAGATTTCTGCTTTAACGCGCCTGTGGAGTTTGTTAAATCAGATCCTGATTATCACTACATCAACATAATTACCGAAGATCAGGGATACGATTCGGGATACGAACTAGAAAGTGTCGCTGACAATGAGTCTCTTCACTCAGAAGATTGGAGGGTACATCCTCAGAATTCAGCACAAATGCCAATAGAAAATACATATGTTGTATCCCACGCTTCTCGATCTGTTCATCAAGCAGAAGAAGATCGCTTCAGTAGCACAAAAGACAAGGTCCGTCGTCCAGAGTCTTCAAAGCCTGCTCGGCCAACGACCAAAGTCTACTCAAGGGTTAAACCAAATGGAAAACTACCGGAGTACCTCGACTTCCAAGGAGTTCGCCACTACTGGAAACCTATTGAAGTTCGAACAAATGTTCATAGTTCTAAGTAGTTTATCTTTGCTTTTGTTTTGAACTCTCGCTTCGCCCAAAGCGAAGAGATGTTTTATAGGGTTTAGCTTTTAAATAATTTCTCTTTGTCTTTCCCTAGACGAATGAGTTTGTATTTTTGGGCCCTGTTTCATATTGTGAATCATAAATAAAATGCGTTGTTTTGATTCCACTTTGTGTTTGTTTTCATTTTACCCTTTCTTGAAATGATAATCCTAAAAACAATAAAAATCTTCAAAAATACATAATCAAGATACACTTTCACATTAACTTTTTCAAAAAAATGATGAAAAAGGTTAATTAATCAAACATAAATCAAATATGCATTAATGATGGACAAATCCATTGAAAGTAATAACTCTATGCTTCTCCCAACTTTGAAGTCCTCTCAGAAGTCGCCAAGGAAAAGTTGAAGAAGAGATCCTGATGAGATTTCTCGACTACTTAAGCACTAAGAAAGAATCATTCAACCTCACAAAGAGCCTTGGAAGCAATCAACTTAGGATCCGAGGAAGACAAAAAGAAGTAAATATCGAGCTTCACCGACAGAACATCAAAAGAAAGTCGATGATCTTCTCAAAGAGTATGTTGATGTGTTCGCTTGGTCCTACCAAGACATGCCGGTTTAGATACCAAAGATCGTGAGCATCATTTGCCATTAAAGCCGAGTGTCCACCGCTAAACAAAGACTAAGAAGAGTTCACCCGAAATGGCCGACAAAATCAAAAGGAAGTTCAAAACAAACACGCAGTTTCCTCGTCACACTCGAATATCCTCTATAGCTAGCCAACATAGTGCCCGCTCCAAGAAAGATGGAAAGGTCAGAATGTGTGTTGACTACCGGGATTTGAACAAAGCAAGTCCAAAAGACGATTTCCCACTACCGCATATCGACATGCTAGTGGATAGTACTGCAAAATTCAACGTCTTTTCCTTCATGGACGGTTTCTCCGTCTATAATCAGATCATAATGGCTCCCGAAGACATGGAGAAGACATCTTTCATCACGCCATGGGGAACTTTTTGCTACAAAGTAATGCCATTTGGATTAAAGAATGTCGCGCAAGAACTCAAGGGCAATGACTACTCTCTTTCATGACATGATGCACAAAGAGATCAAGTTCACGAAGACATGATAGCAAAGTCCGATCAAGAAGAGCATATAATATCTCTTAAAATTGTTTCACGACTAAGGAAATTTCACTGGCTCAATCCTAACAAATGCACCTTTGGGGTAAGATCGAAAACTCCTAGGTTTCATCGTCAACAAAGAGGTATTGAAGTTGACCCCGACAAAGTCAAGGCTATTCAAGAAATGCCTACACCACATACGTAAAAGCAAGTAAGAGGATTTCTTGACGGTTGAATTACATCTCCATTTATCTCTCAAATGATCGCTACTTGGGCCGATATTTAAGCTTCTCCGAAAAATCAAGAAGTTGTGTGTACGTAAGATTGCCAAAGCTTGACAAGATCAAGGAATATCTCACGATCCAAAGAATACCGATTCCTCTAGTCGAAGGAAGACCACTAATCATGTACCTTACCGTGTTAGAAGATTCCATGCATGTCGACAAAGAAGATGAAACCGTAAGAAGGAGCATGTCATCTATTATTTGAGTAAAAAGTTCACAGATCGTGAAACTCGCTACTCCATGCTCGAAAACATGTCAGGCTGTGGGTCAAAACGCCTCCGCCAAGACATGATCAATCACACGACCGTTAATCTCCAAAATGGATCCAATCAAGCACGCCTTTGAAAAGCCTACCTAACAGAAGAATTGCTCGATGGCGTATGTTGTTATCTGAATATGACATCCAAGACAGCTCAAAAATCACCAAAGGAAGCATTCTTGCCGATCACTGGCTTATCACCTTCAACGAATACCAATCTCTCAAATTTGACTTCCCCGACGAGGATGTTATGTACTTGAAGATGAAAGATCGACAAATCGCTGCCTCAAGAAGGTCCCGATCCGAAGCCGATGGGGCTTAATTTTGATGGAGCGCTAATGTCTTCGGCAATGGAATTGGGGCGCATCATCACCCCGAGGGTTCTCACATCCCGCTTTCCGCCGCATACTATTTGATTGCAACAACAACATCACGTAATATGAAGCTTGTATCATGGGTATTGAAGAAGTTATCGACTCGAGGATCAAGATCCTTGACATATATGGAGACTCACTGTGGATCAACCAAATCAAAGACAAGTATGAAACTCATCATCTTGGTCTCGATTCCCTACAAAGATTATGCAAGACGCTTGTTGACTCTTCAACAAAGTTGAACCGCATCATATCCCCGAGATCGAATCGAATGGCGACGCCTTGGCTACTCTATCTTCCATGTTCAAAGTCAACCATTGGAATGATATGCCTAAGATCCATATCGACTTTGAAAGACCCGCATATGTATTCGCGAATCGAAGCGGTTCGACGATAAACCGTGGTTCCACGACATCAAGCGCTTCCTTCAAACACGAGAGTACCCACTGGGCATCGTACAAGGATAAGAAAATCTAAGAAGGCTTTCTAGAAATTTCTTCTGAATGAAGATGCTATACAAAAGAAACTTCGACATGGTCCTCTCGCCGACATTGCACAAGAAGCATACGATCATCCATGAAGTGCATGAAGGGTCCTTGGAACCCATTCAAATGGGCATGCAATGTCCGTAAAGATCTTAAGAGCAGATACTATTGATAACGATGGAATCCGATTGCTGTAAACACGCCAAGAGATGTCACAAATGCCGATCTACGCAGAAGATCCATGTGCAACCAACTCTACTCAACGCTCTCCTCCGTGGCCTTCTCCATGTGGGCATCGACATGATTGGGATGATGAACCAAAAGCATCCAACGGACATCGCTCATTCTAGTGGATATTGATTACTTCACCAAATGGGTCAAGCAAGATTCACGCCAATGTTACAAGACAAGTGGTTGTGAGGTTCATCAAGAACAACCTTATTTGCCGATATGGAATTCCAAGTAAGATCATTACGTAATGGATCGAACTCAACAACAAATGATGAAAGAAATGTGAGGAATTCAAGATCGAGCATCATAACTCATCTCCTTACCGCCAGAAGATGAACGGCACCGCTGAAGCCGCCAACAAGAACATCAAAAGATCGTCCGTAAAATGGTCATCACCCAAAGACCGCACGAAATGCCATTTGCTCTCGCATGGGTATCGATTTCAAGACGCACTTCAACAGGGCAACTCCTTTCTCTAGTATACGGCATGGAAGCAAGTGTCCTCGTAGAAGTTGAGATTCCATCAATGAGAGTTTTCATGGAAACTAAGTTATCTCGAGGCCGAATGGTGTCGGCAGACACGACCAAATGAACTTAATCAAGAAAAGCGCCTCGACCGCCTCGTGTCATGGACAACTATATCAAAGAAGGATGAAGAAAGCTGACAAAAGGTTCGACTCATGAATTCGAGAAGGCGACCTCGGCTTAAAAAGATTCGCCTTTTCAACCGATTCTAGGGCAAATGGAATCCACCAAGGCCCATACATCGTCAAAAGAAGCTTTTCAAGCAAGTGCTATGACTCACAACCATGGATCTGTGATGAACTCCGCATCCCGTGAATGCTCGATGCGTCAAGAAATACTTTGTCTAAAAACAAAAGAACAATTTCTAAGTCGAAAACAAAAAGGCGGCTTAGGCAAAATGAGTGTCTCGGTGGATTGAAAACCTAAAAAGGCGGTCCGTGCAAAATTAGAGACAATAAATGTAAATTATCCCGATAGATTGAAACCAAAAGGCAATTTAGGCAAAATAAGGATACAAAATGACAAAGTAATCGATTCGTCTGTATTTCAATCAAGAATCTTCCATCAATGGATCTTCAATCAAATCTTCCAAGCAACAAGCACGCTTGAATTCAAAGTTGTTAGGATAATAGTGGTTATTTGTTTTCAATGTAGCCTTTTCCCAATAAATTATCATTTCCAACTTTGTAATAGCTCATGGAATCTTTGGTCGATTACCATTCTATCAATAAAATTTGAGCCTTGTGCCTTTTTGTTTGCAATTTTGCTTTATTCTGCTTTGCAAAATAACGCTTTTATTGTGAAAATCACTTTTGAACTAAAATGTTTTAAATGAATTTTTACTTCAAAGTTTTGAAATAAAGGCTAAATTTTCCTTTGAACTATGAACATGGAACTTCAACAGCTTTTCTCCGTAAGTGTTTCACCTTTGATGTAATAGAACAATTGTTGTAAGTTTTCTCCTCAGAGATCATCAAAGGAAGGTATTCTTATCCAAAAGAATTCCCAACAAAGTTGATAATGAAATGCCTTTTTCAGAAAGTTTAAAGCATGCAACTCATGTTCACAAGAATATCTACACCATTGCTGCAAATTTTGCTAAGTATTTGTTTGAACTGTGACGTGGTCCTTTTCCCAAATACCTTTTGTTGTCTTGTCAAGTATCGCGCAAGATACATATGACATTCATCATACATAATAGCATCATTAATGCATTCCCTGTATTCTCAATGTGCATATCCATATCAATCGGTTAGGATTACATTTACTCATGGAGGTGTTATCTCCAAATAGATTATCCCCACGCAGAAATACATCTTTTCTATCATGTTCCCCACCGAGATCATTCCGCATATAGGAACAAAGTCTTGATTGACCGCTTTTCCAGCTCATTCCCGGATAGAACCTTGTCTTTAACCAACAAAACAATAAGCATTAGCCTCGCCATCCGAGCCGCTAATTTCCTTTTCATCTTTAAACTTGTCATAAAACAATTGTTCTTCTCAACAAATTCAAATCATGATTAAAAATTTTTCCACGCTTGTCTTCTTTTCTGTCTAAAAGAAAACCTGTGTCTTTCAAACAAAATGCCCGCGTCTTCTCAAGAGAAAGATCCTCGGCAAGATTGTAGTTGTGAAAATAGGACTCATTTGAGACCTGTTTCCATCATTTGTCATATTCACAAGGTCAATACTCGCAATTTTCTCAAAAATTACCTTGTTATAGTTATCATCCGATAATTGGTAATATCTTGGAACTCAATACCATAGATTATCACAAGGTCGATAATTGGTAATATCATCTTCACTTACCTTAAACATTGTCACAAGGTCGATGTAAGGTAATCTCTTTGTTTCCTAAAACGAAATGATATTCACATGTTTTAGAATCTCTTTTTCCCCAATGAGACATATTGATGTTTCCTAACAAACAGATCCTTTTCTTAAAAGATCGAGTCATCCTCATAAATTTTTCCCCACCATGTCATTTCTTCGATATCATCCGGGTAAAACTTTTACAATTATCTTACATCATCTCGCATTTTTGGTATCTTAGGTCCAAAATTTAGATTTCGATATTTAAGTCTCTTTACACCTATCAAAACAAAGATATTCATCTTCATATCTCAGTTAAAGAAACTTAAATAGGGTATCTCACATACCCCAATTTTTGACCTAATATACTACCTACATCCGCATCATTGCACCACACGCTCGTAATGTAATTAATCGTGTGGATTTCATGTGTCAAAATTAGGTTTCATCAAATTTTCATCTCGATTCAAGAGGCAAGCAATTAGGGTTTGAGTATTACTCACTTCATTTGATCTATCTTGATCAAACCATCAACCTCTCGATCTTCGGATATCAAATTTTTCTCTTGATCTATCAAGGATCGACCAATTAGGGTTTGCATCGAGCATGAGCAATCTCGATTTTCCGATCAATGAATGACTTTTGAGTAAAGATTGATCATATCTTAAATACAACATGTTGATTAATTTCGATTCAAAACATCACGTGGTTCACGTAATTCATCACCACACTGGATCCGATGAAATTTCATCTCGCATTGAAAAGTCAAACTTTGACTTTTGGTCAACTTTTCAAGACAAAAATTTTTCAATCATCAAAATACTTCAAATGATCCATCATGATCATAAAAAATCAAGAAAGTTGGAAAAGTCAACAAAAAGTCAAAATTTCTAACACTTAGAAAAAATTTCAAGTGTTAAAATTTCTTACTTTTTCCAAACTTCATGGCATTTTTTCACATAGTTCCAATTTGAATTGGAAAAAACTCAAAACATGAAAGTTGTAGCCCTTGAAACAAGCTTTCCAAAATGTCCAAGAACTATCAAATCCGTGGAGTTTAGCTATACTTTTGAATTTGAAACTTAGAGCTCCAAAATCCATAATTTCCAAGTAAACTTCAAATTTATAAGTCATTTTGCATTTTCTTCTTCTAGAACACATGCCACCTTGCAAAGATAAGCTAGAGCTGATAAAAATCTGGATGTAATTATGATGGATAAGATCAAGTTGAAATTAACCATGGTTAAAAAGGAAGCTTCCTTTTGCATTTAATGCAAAATGACTTCCTTCCTTTAAGGCAAGTTGAAAATACCAAAGCCAATTCCTTGTACTTGCCATTCAGAATTTGTGACCTATAAATAGAGGTCTTGTTTGCAATTTCAAACCACACCAAAGCCATGCAAGTACATGCTTTCTCTCTACTTTCTTAAATTTCAAGAAACATAGTGTAAATTAAGGAAACTTGCATTTTTGAAAAATTGTGAAGAAACATGAAATATTTGGTGTCTAACATGTCTTAATATCAAGATAGAACTTGTTTGTAACTTAAAATCAATCCAAAAACAAGTAAAAACTAGATTTGCATTTCATACTTCAAAACTTGCCAAAACTGCCTAAGCTTTCGAATTTGATCATCGCTCGAGCAAGTTGAGATTTTTTGACTCAAACATCATCACCATACTTCGTATGGATGATGCAGACCATCATTCTTGATCTGTAACAGCTCTAACCCAGAATTCGAAGTTTCCCTTTGAGCTTGTGTAGGTTGACTTGGTCAGAACGATTCAAGCTGATTTGAAGTGAGCAGACCATCCTTACACCTTCCATAAGGTCCGTTGGTGCTCAAGCAATCACAAAATCACAACTGGAAGCACTCAAACATAGAATTCGATTCCAGCTTCAATAGGTAAGAACACCAACTTCGAACTCCATGATTCTTTGATTCAAATCAAAAAAACTCTTGGCCATTTGTTTCTGCACTATCCACGATCATTAACCCTCAATCAATTGATCAAATTACTCACCATACACGATTTCAATTAAGATTTTCAGTTTTAGGGTTCTTCACGTTTTCTGAAAAATCAATCATGTTAAACAAAAAATAAATGAAATTAACCACTGCCATCGTGTTCCTTGTTAAATTTAGGTCAAGTTTGATGTTTACATCATGTATTTTCATTAAGAAACAAGAAATCCATGGCTGATGAAGGATCGGGGAAGAAGAACAAGGCTACGCGAATTTTTTTTTAATTCAAATATCATGAAATATATTTAGTTTGTTTAATCACACATCGGATGTATTGTCCCAGTGGTTGCCACCACTTAAGACTCTCACATGTCCTTTATAGGTCCGGGTTCGAGTAGCCTTGGGACCTTTTTGCCAAACTTTTAATTTTTCATTCATGTTTTTACAAACTTTGACTTTTCAAACCCAATCAAAACTCCTCATTTTGAGGTGATTTTTGTACACTTGTCAATTAATGTATCTATTTTATGATAGTACAAAATTTTTCAAAAACTTTCATCCGATTATATTTTGATCGAAAATAAACGACACTTTTGAGTACTTTTCAAAACACCTTAAAAGGTGAATTTTTCACCGAAGCCCGATTCTTTTCAAAACTTCTTATAAATGAACTTCACATTTCAAAAACATTTTCAAAACATTCTTCAAAACTTTTCATCAAACTTACATCTTTTACCATGATCGATCCGATTAAACGATAAAACCGAATTGCTTTCTCTCGAATTTTTAACCGATCATGGGCCTCCTCACGGTATAAGTCCAAAATTATTTTATGTACATAATTATTTCTTTTGTACATATCAAATTTTTTTCATATACATACAAATTTTACCTGTACATACATGACGCCTTTTGTAAAGTATGCATAAACTTCGATCGCTTGTTTTCGCTTGTATATATGATCGAATACCATTGGTATTGAAAGGAGCATTATTCTGGTGAACTGCTTAAACCAATGGGCCACCCTTATGGTGTAAGTACTAACCATTCTATGTACATCCACAACTTCCTGTACATAAATACTCGTCATATTTACTTCCTTGTACACAATTCAAACTTGTAAATAATCGTTATGTTTGCTTTTAAACGTTTTTCACATACACTTGTTTATATTTCCTTCATAAACTCTTGTAAATAAACATCATGCATCTGTTTATATTTCCTTCATAAACTCCTGGAATACATATCACACACACACACTTGTTTATACAACTGCCTAGTTATAACATAACAACTAGTCTAACCAATAGGTTCCCAGCTATAGCCTCCTCTTGGGCTTTATACAAGATAACTCATCCCCGCAGTTTAGCCTCCTCTGGCTTTGTACAAGGTAACTCATTCATCCGAGTTCTCTTAGGATTCATATAAGAAAACTCATTCATCTGAGTTTAGCCTCCGCTTAGGCTTCATATAAGACACCGCCGAGTCACCTTCTGCTTCGCTCAAAAGAACTCCTCATTGAGTTTAGCCTTCTGGGCATCATACAAGAAAGAGACCAAGAAATCTCTTAACAGCCTCCTATTGGCTTCCAATACAAAGAATCACCTGCTAGGATAGAACCCTGAGAGTATAATTTCCGGTGAAATTGCTCTTAATTCCAAAAGGATGGTTTCCTTGAAACCTTTTAAAGCCAAAGCCACCACACCCTATAGCTTCCTCTTGAGCTTACAAGGACCTCGATGACCTCGAATGCCTCCTCTTGGGCTTACAATACAAGGACCCATGGGCTTCTTAAAAGCATCCCCTAATCCAATCAATTTCTCCTAGATTTAGACATCTATCATCTCTATGGAAGAAGTATCTCATCTATCACATCACATACAATCAAAAACTTTTCAAACTCTTTTCAAACAAAAAACATCTCTTAATTGTAAGTGGTAACGCTTGTACACTCAAGAAAAACACCCAATGCTTACAATTAAAAGATTCAATCATTTTCAAACATCTTTCTTAAATATAAGTGGTAACGCTTGTACACTGCAAAACACCTATAATTTACGATTAAAGATTCATCAATCCTTTCAAAATGTATGTGATGAAATAGATTAGATACATTTTTTCATTAAGATGACATTTGTCTGTGTCTCTTACTAACATCCCGTTGCTTTCCACTAAGCATAATGGGAACTACGATTGCTCGACTTTCTCAACATCCTTTGAGAATACGAGGCACAAGGTCTCATCCTTGCAGCAAATTTTCTTCCTTAAACCAAACAAACCATGGATCCCTTTAGATCCGAGCTACAAATGCTCGATTCCCACTAAGGATATATAGGCGTAAGATCCAAGATCTTTGCAGCACAATAACAAACACTAGATCCCTCATAATCTATCCTTCTTGAAATCCAAAGGAGAAACTTTCCCAATCATAGAAATAGCAATTAAACACACAAACATATCAAACATATTCATATATAAAGCTATAGATAACTATATATATTTAGGTGTTCCATCTATTCCCTTTATATAACAAACCCCTTACTCGTAATCTCCCAATGAGTTACGCCTAGTTTGCGCTTAGTCGTTATGCATATCAAAATCAATTGAGGGTATTGCTTTCCCTTTTTCATAATCATTAAATCATCTTTTCTTGTGTTGAAAATAATAAAGCTTGATGCTCATGGCATCTTTATAAACAAATCAAAAGAGTAAATCGCTGGGCAGAGAATCTGAATTCATATTCGATTCCCTAGTCACTTTTAACGCGAACAGGCCATCAAGATGAAATAGGAAGGAAGGATTATGACATCTATTACTTAAGTAAGAAGTTCACGATTATGAGTCATAATATTATTTTCTTGAAAAGACATGTTGTGCTTTATAATAGGTCAAAGAATCTATGATGGTATATGTTGAATCAAACTACTTGGTTGATATCCAAAATGGATCCAACTAAGTATATCTTTGAGAACTCGCCTTACCTAAGAATTTCCTATTATGTATGTTGTTGTATGAATATGATATTGAATACCGTATCGTAGCTATAAAAGGAAGTGTGTGGAATAATACCTTACTCCCTAAGTAGTTTACAATTATCGCTTGTTCAGTTTGATTTCCAATGAGAATGTGATGTATTTAAAAGTTAAATATTATGATGATCTTTTTCCTAAGAAGGTCTAGATCCCAAATCCCATGAGTTCTAGTGTTTCATGGAGTCGTGAATGATTATGGTAAAGAAAATGGTGATGTGATTATCTTCCCATGGCTCCCACATCCTTTTATCGCAAGGATGATGTTTCATGTACCAACATCGTGGAGTATGAAGCTTATATTATGGGTCTCAAGAAGCCATGTATTTAAGGATTAAAATTCTGACGTATTGAGATTCGACTTTGGTGATAAATTAGATTAAAGGTGAATGGGAGACTCGCCACCCGTGCTTGATTCCATATAAAGATTATGCAAGAAGGTTGTTACCTTTCTTCAACAATTTGAGTTCCATCATATTCCCGAGAATGTAATCGATGGTAGATGCTTTAGCCATATTGTCTTCCATGTACAAGGTGAATTTCCAAAATTAAGTGCATCGATCACCATTAGACACCTTAATAGGCCAGCTCATGTTCACAACAAAGATGGAAATAAATGGTAAACATTGAAATTATGATATCAAACACTTCCTTCAAACTCAAGAGTAACCACTGGGCATCAAACAGCATAGGAAGACAATGAAAAGGTTGATGATGGTTTCTTCCACAATGAAGATATGTTATACAAAAGAAATTAAGACATGATCTTGCTCATATGCGTGGATGACACGAAGCATACATGTTAATGCATGAAATCCATTAGGGTTATTTTGGTACCTATGCCAAAGGACATTCAATGGAAAAGAAGATGCTTAGGGAAAGTTAACATCGACGACAATGGAAGCAGATCGCCATAAATTTGCAAAGAGGTGCCAAAAGTTTCACATTTAAACTAATAAGATTCATTTACCTCCAACTCTCCTCAATGTTATTTCTCTCCATGGCTTTTAACCATGGTATTGATATGATCAAGATTGAACCCAAGGTCTCCAATGGACATTGTTTCATCTTAGTGGCAATAGACTACTTTACCGTGGGGAAGCAACACATGCTAATGTGAAGCAAGACTCTAAGAGTTGCTTCCTTTCATTCTCAAATCAAGAATGATCTTCCTTGCTCTTCCGATTTCTTTAGGCTTTCTTCACACATGTCACAAGTGTGCTTGTAAGACAAATCCAGGTCTTCATAAAGATAATTATTATCAAAAGCTTCAATTTTGTCTGCTTATTTGCCAGATAGAGCCAACATAACTTTGGCAATTTTAGGATTATCTTCATCTTCCGACTTATCATCATCAAACCAAAGGCGTGAAATTTTTCAATGCTTTCTAGATAAAATTGGGACATTAAGGTCTGATATGACCATATCCTTCTCATCTAAAATATTTAATGCCTATGATTTGACTTGACTTCTCTTCCATTCTTGTTTTCTTTTGAAAATCAAGATTGTTATTGATGTCGTATGAAATGTTCTTGACATATGGTCTCCTCTTTATCCAATATTTTCAATACTATATTGAATTTTTTCCAAGTAGCATAATGGTATTAGGCGATCCTCATCGTCCAAATTATCTTTCCCTTTATCATTGTCAACATTAGATGTAAAGTTATGCTTTTGTTCTTCTTCTTCTCATTTTGTCACCAACAACCAATTTAAATGTTTGAAGTAACCCAATTAGCTCATAAATACTTATGTTTTTATATCCTAGGCTTCTTCAATAGTTGTGACCTTCATGTCAAATCTCCTAGTTAAGGTCCTAAAATATTTCTTACCAACTTTGCTTTTGACATCTTCTCTCCCAAGGCACTTGATGCATTAGCAATTTCAAGAATCTTCATCCGATATTCCTAAATTTTCTCATGATCCATCTTCATGTTCTCAAATTTTGAATTGAGAAGTTTACATCTTGAAATATTCAACTTAGAGGTACATTCATAAGTTTTCTTGAGAATTTCCTAGCATCATTGTCTACAAGACAAGTATTAATCGCCTCGACACATTTTCGCCAACTATATTGAATATAGAATTTAAAGCCTTGGAGTTTCCAATGACTTCTTTATCATCACTTTCATCCAACTCTTCTTCAATTTTTATCATTTAAGTTTCATTTTCTTTCTCATCTTAATAAATGTCCTTCACAACATAATGTTTCCATCCTTTAATTTGAAATGCCTTCCATGCTTTGTTGTCCATAGATTTTAAAAGCTACCATTCTAAACTTCCACTACCATAGTTTGAACCATCCAACATAGGTGGTTTATTGTTTTATCCTCCTTCTTTCTCCATAGTGCCTAAAATATATCCCAAAATCTCACCAAGAAACATAATAGGTGCTTGCTCCTCGATAATTGAAATTCGCACATAATTTCATATATTAAGATTGTGGTCTTAGAAACATACAATATCACGACACATGTTATAACATCTCGCTAATAGAAAACATGACTTTTACCAAATCACTAACAATGCGTAATTTAAAAGCAAAACGAAAGAACACGAGGAATTACTAACCCAATTCGTGCAAACTCACCTACCCGGGGACTACACGAAGGAACTACATTATTAGTATTATTTATCCCTACCAAAGGCAATTTCTACCTAAGAACCCCTCTCACTCCCAATCAATGCAGGATAAAAGACCAATCCCAATCCTAAGAAATGTCTCAAAAACCAAAAAATTACGATATTTTGTATTTAATAAAGCTTTTAAAGAAAGAATTATTAAAAAGGATAAAACACATTTACAATAACACTTTATAGTCGGACGCTACTATAGGATAAACACAATGTGGTTTTGAGAGCACTTTATAAAAAATGTTATTATTAAACTTTAATAAGATAACATTTTCTACCAAGAGTTATTAATATTATACACTATAATAGCACTTTTGTCAAAACCATATTAATATTATTCCCAAGATATCCTTTTATTAGTTATTATTCTGCTCCTATATATAAGAGACAATTCATTTTTAAATTCATGAATAATCAATGTATTTGGTCAATTTATAGACTAGGTACATTGATTATTCAATGAATCTAAAATTGAATTGTCTCTTATATATGTGAACGATGTAGTATTATTTTACACTCCTATGTTAGCGCTTATGCAAAAGCACTATTATTTTTATAGTATATAATTAATAAATTAAATTAAGTAAACAAAACACACACGTTCCTATGTTGGCGTAATGGCTATTGTTTTATAATATAATTAATAATTAATAAAACCAAACATCTTTTGTTGGCGGATACTTTTCAGTTTGCCACTCACCTCCAAAACCAAAACTCATTGCTTTCCTTCTCTACTTTCACTGTCAACTACTTACTTATTTATTCTTTTGAATTGGAAGTTTAGAAACAGGGATTTTGGACTTAGATTTATTTAATAAAATATGACATTTATGTTTAAGGTAGTATCTCTAAATATGATTTGCTCAATATAAACATAGAATCATCCACAAATATGGATTGGTTGGTTTGAGCCTATGAATCAAAAGTTTTGTTGCCAGGACATGTCTATAGTTAGTTAGTTTCGTTTACAATTATGGAATAATATCAAGTTTGTCTGGAGTATACAAGCAACTACGGTATTTGGATAAGGCATAAGTCTCCACAAATTGGATTCAAGGAGTAGGAAAGACCAATCTGACGTATGACCAAAATCAAACTGATAGATAAGTGATTTGCTTTATGTGGGGTTGTTTATATGATTCAGTTTTTTCAAACTTGTGTTTGTTTGTTTATGTGTTATTCTATTGTGTGAAATAAAAATAGAATGGTTGGTTGATAAGGTGTACCCATGTGCTATTCAACTCTCCATAATTTTCATACCTCTCTACATATTAATTTCTCTCATATTATTGTTCTCTTTTGGTTTTGGCTTCAGAATTTGTTTACATTGCATGTTAGATTCATTGTGAAATTCACACCGATTCTGTTCACATTGCATGTGATGATTCAAACGTGGTAGTGATTATAGTTGATTAAGAAAATTTGCAAAAGAAATTTTAGTGGTTTTAATATTGAAGGTTGTTTGTTGTTTAAATCGGGCGAGATGTCCACATTGTGAACTGAATCAGTTTGGAAATATTTGTTTTATAATGTCATTGTGCTACTTTGTTAGTTATTTAGTTAATTTGTCCAAACTGGTAGGTAGGTAATATTTGAAAGAGAAGAAGGAGAGTCGTATGGGGTTTTCAGGTGAGGCTTTCAAGTTGTAGCATGTCCCAACAGGGGTCCCTTTTGCGATTATGCGTCATAAAGATAGTAGAACTCCATAGTCAAATTTCTCTGGAGTTACAAATTGTTTTTCTGGTCTATTTCCGTTTCCATTTTGGGTCTAGCCTAGACTTCTGTTCTTGTGGTAAAAAAGCTTTTTGTGACTTCTGGATACTTGTGGTCTGCTTTCTAATACCAATCCTTCAAACTAGGAAATTCACAGCATATTTAGTTTATCAGAATATTATATTTAACTAGGGTTTGATTTGTGAGCTTGTTATGTTAAAATGATAGTTTTTATTTTTGAAACAATTGGAGCTTGGATCATAAATCAACACTTGGTTGATAGTTATTCCTTCTTGCACCTCAAAATTTTCCCTTTGATTTTACTTTATATGGCTTATGTTTCAACATACATACTCATGCACTTTTGTAGTAGGATCAAGGTATTTTGTTATTATGGTTTTCTTCAAGATATAGAAGATGGTTGTGTTAGAACAAGATTTGGTTATGCAATTATGTCTCTCGAATTTTGATGATAACAAAAGTATGTTTGAGTGAACAATTTTGTTACTCTAATATTTGTTGTATTTTTGTATAAACAAACAAAGTTTCGCTTTTGATGGATGGCGTGGTCACATCGTGGAAAATGGTAACAACCACTAGTCCTCCCAAAGTCCTAAAATTAAGGGTCACTCACAAGATCGACTACTGATCTTAAGGCATGTGCTAAGATTTTGAAATTGTACGATTCTGCTTCGAAATTCTTGCCAAGGAACCATTTCCTAAGACTAAGGAATAAGTACAACGACTTTCCACACAATAGTTCGTGTTCGACCGACAGTAACTCGTGACCGATTTAAGACAACAACCTAAATAACTTGACAAACCGAGTATTCACTATGATTTTGACCTACTAAGGTGACTCGTGACCGATAGAAGGCTGTGAATTCAGGTCTGTTCTAAATGAAATAAGGGTCGACCGACTCTTTTGTCAACTAGAAACTTGTAACAAAAAGAACATCAACATACACGAAGACACAAAGTGATTGCTGAAAAGTAAATAGAATGCAAGTAAAAGTTTCAAAGAAAACGACTGAAATGTAAAGGTTTTGCATTGAAATAAAGGTGGTGATTCACATACATCAAACATTTTCAACTCTTTCTTCCTCGACCGAATGGGCGTAGTTTTGGCAAGTATTTTGAGTAAGTGAACACACAAAATGTACATTGAGATGACTTATTTATAGTGTTTACAAAATAATCGCTTAAAACAATCTACGAATGATATTTAAAACTTGAAGAAACCGCTTCACAGATTTCACCACCTATTTGGCGCGCTAAACAAAGGCACACACTTTGAATTTTGAATCTTCCCGCTCGATTCTAAGAGTAAACTACTCCCAACTTCGACGCTTTTAACAAGAGCAAAATAATGAAATTTCTAAGTCCATAACCTCTATAATCGACTAGGCTCAACTTTGACTACTTCTTCGCTATTCAATATTTGGTCGAATCGACTAAATTCTATGCTTTATCCATTTGGTCGACGTACTTCTTCTTCAACATCCTTGTCTTAGCATTTTTCCTTGGTCATAAATTTCAATCCTCTAAAGAACCTTTATCTTTAAGGAGTGACCCTTATTTCACATGTACACTGCATTTAATATGTACCTTTGAATACCTTAAGAAATTTTGAGGTAATAGTGGCAAGACATTAAAGAGAAATTTCTCTGCTTCTAAGATACAAAGGTTTTGATGAACAAGAAGAGGAAAGCTTCAAGACCTGCTGTTACTCTAATACGTTAGTCCTAAGAAACCAGTTAGAATATCTAAAGATAGAGTTACTTATGTCAAGATGCCAAAGACTCAAGTTTCGTATACAAGGTTCCGAATACCGTGTGAAGACTCAAGACATGGTGTTGTACCCTAAAATTTTCCACCTAAGAAACCAACCCACAACTAGGGTTTTGTTTCTCAAAGCAAAAGTGATTTATAATGGCTAAAGTGAATGAATTCCTCCTCATATGTCCCAAAGTATCTCCATATCAAATTTCAAGCCTGATAACTCAAATTTGCTCAGTCAATTGCTCAAATAGTAGAAAATCTGTTGTATTGGACAAAAAGTCAATTGGGGTCAACATATAGTCAAACTCCATAATTTTATGTCTAAATCAAAATTTTGAAGTCGCATTCACCATTTTATCAAGTGTTGATTATGATTCATCAAGAAAACTCAAGAGTTGATCAAAAGTTAAAAGTTACTAAATTAGGGTTTCTTAAGTAGAAGTCAACAAAACTTTGACCAAACATAACTTTCACATACTTCATCAAAAATTTCTGAAATAAATCATTTTGAAGGAAATTCAATTATCTACAATTTTGTCTCTAATAGATTTTTTCCAAAAAATGCTTCATTTGAGAGATATGAGCCAAGAAATTATAGGTCCTTTCAAAAGTCAACAAAAAGTCATCTTTTCTCAAAGAAGTGTACATGAACATGGAAGCTTCAATGAATATGAAATCAAAGAGAGATTTTATATTATATCTTAAACTTTCTAAAAAGTCCAAGATCATCTGCAAATGTTAATAATTGAGCAAGATATGATTGGTGCAAGTTTGGTAATTTTGAATAAGTGCATGAAATACATATTGAGCAAAACTTGAATTTGGACTAGTGGGCTAAGTTTTGAGTTTCAAACATGTCCATGACCATAAATAAGACCTCTAAATCCATGCTCATATTTTTGTAATTTTTATTTATACTTAATTGTATTTTATTCAATTAAAAGCTAAATAAATTAGATAAAATACAAGAATGTTGAATTGATTCTGGAGGCCTTGTTTAAATCACATGGAGGCCTAAAAATTCGACTTGAAGCCAAGAAATCGAGCCATCTTGATTGAGTTGATTGAGGATCAAAATAGCATGATTTTCTTATGATTCCAAATAAAATATTTTTCATTCAAAGCCATGGATTTTCTTCAAATTTGTTAACCTAATTGCTCTCTTATATACACACAACAATACCACAAGCTCAAGGGATGGAAAAATTGCCTCAAGAACTCGACGATTCACAAAACTGAAAAATAGCAAGGTCGAACCTTAGTTTCATGCCAATTCAAGAAGTTTGAGGATCAAATCAGCCTCATCGACCTCTCTCAAGCAAAATCGATCAAAACCAATGTCCAAAACCCTTGAATCAATTTGACCAAGTACCACGGTTCGTATTTTTTGATTTTCGATTACGATATTTACGCATCATAAACATGTTTTAATTACATATTCGTGTTTGTATTTATGTATAGAATCTTTCTTGATGGTTTGATTTGAGTTTAGTGCGTGTATAGAGAAACACCGTTGTTAGGGTTCCTTTCACTAATTGGGGAACATTAGGTAGAGGAAAATTGGCCAAAACCAAGGGTACCGCCGAACTCGTGAGGAAATTTCCAATTGATCTATGCCTCGGGTTGGATTTATAATTCGTATTTTTGAGTTTTGATTTTGCGGTGGCTTTAGGGACGAAAGAAATCGCTTCAGATAGGCTTGCCGATGGAAAAGTCGGTAACTAGAAAATTCAAATTGGGACGATGAACAAGGTCATGCTTTAGGTTTCAAAAAATTCTTAATATTTACTTTCAAATATATATTTATATTTGTGGTTAAATATACTGATGTATAGCCACCGTAGTGGTTAACAGCGCAAACTTAGTCCTTTCACCCCTTAAGGCGTGGATTCGATCTCGGTGTTTGCCAAACTTTTTCACAATTTTCTAATTTTTATAGGACATCACATGTCTACATTCAGAGACGAGATATTAACACCACCGGCTAGTGGCCTAGTGGTCAACTTTTGGACCAGTGACCTTAAGGTCACGAGTTCAACACTCCCAAGGCCAAACCATTTTTTAGAATTTGTTTTCTTCATGTTTTTTCTAATTCTTTTCAATTTCTTTTCATTTTTAATTTTTTTTTCACAAATTTTTTTTTAACTATTATAGAAAAACTTAAAAAATATTTTAATTTCAGATTTAGGCTAATAAAACGTTTAATTAATTTTGGACAAAAAATATTTTATTTTTCTTTCAATTTAAAATTATTTTCATAATTAATTAATAATTAAATTTTAATTAGTTTTTCTTATTTAAAGCCAACTCCAAAAAAATACTTTTCTTTAACACTTAGGATTTAGAATATTTTCACATTTATTAAAAATATTTTTCTCATGATTTATTTATTTCTTTTGCATTTAAATATTAGAAATCGATGTATAGGTCGCACAGATATTTTTGTAATTCCGTAGCTTTTATTTTTCACGCATTGTCTCTATTAAGTAACTTCTTACAGGATGTAATAGCCTAGGTTAAATTTTCATACTTTTACTTTCCACACCTCCTTATTATGTAATTGTCCAGAAGCCATGTAATAGCGTAGGACTTTTATATTCTCGCACTTATTATATATATATATATATATATATATATATATATATATTATATATTAACTGCCTAGATGTATGTTAATAGGATTGCATAGCAAGATCTAAAAATAACTTTTCATAACCCTAATTTCAAGATAATTACCTGAATTGAATCACTATTGCACACTTGCACCCTTAGGGTATTCTCTCTTGTTGCCTTCGGATAAACATGGTCATATCCTTGAATGTAGGGATACCATTAGCAAAGTAGCTACTAATAACATCATCATAGTCCCTTC
The DNA here is from genome assembly GCA_021764765.1 of Vicia sativa. Lineage (NCBI taxonomy): Eukaryota > Viridiplantae > Streptophyta > Magnoliopsida > Fabales > Fabaceae > Vicia > Vicia sativa. The sequence goes on from CM038797.1 coordinate 79,895,512, forward strand.
AAGACAAAGATCATAGTCCTCGATGATCCTCCTGTTGCCTACAAAAGGATGATCCTGTCCCCGATTGTTGCCTATGATAAATGATGATTGTCCTTTGAATTGCTAAGGTATCCTTACAATGTTGCCTTCAATGACCATACGATGACCCTACGTCTGTACCTTCACATCCAATGGATGGGCTATCTACTAACTAATGGTATGGATAACACTATCCTAAATGAGAAGGAAAATAACAAGAACGACCTTTGAGTGGGTAATAATCGTTAATTGATTTCTCAAACAAATATTGTTCACACCACATTTTCAAACAAATATTTTCAAACACTTTGCATACATTCTTGAGGACTGATACAAAAATCATTGTTAAAGTCAAAATATTTTCAAACGAATCACACACACACAAACACAAAAGCAAGTTTAAAAAGTGAGCTAAGAAATTAAGAGCCTGTAGTTAACTACAGATGAAAAGGGTGCTAACACCTTCCCTTTTCATAACTTACCCTCCGAACTCAAAATCTATCAAAGGTCTTTCCTGCTTTTCACCTTTCCTTACATAACTGGTGACTCTGCTGGAGAGAATACCTAAAGAGGGGTTACTTTAGGGTTCTTAGATTACTTTTTCTTTCCTTTCATTGTCTAACTTGTCTGATTTACTTTTAAGGGTTTTTGCTTGGGTATTATTGCTTGTAAGGATCCTACACCCCATCTAGGATTCCTTAGGTAAGTAGCATAGATCATCGCGATCGCTCGGCATAGACCGACACTGTTAAAATGATGGTTCTCATAGTGTGACACTTTGATGTCTTAATGTTCCTCAAGTCCAGTTGAGGAAACATTTGGCATCGCGTGGTGTCATCAACACTAACTAGACTTTTAGAACCCTAATTTACCCATCTTAGCCATTAAAAGGTAGTGAGATAGCCGACTTTGGTGTGCATCAAGTTGGTTGATACTTGATGTTATGCTCATTAAGATTCGACTCCAAGATGTTTTGGTCGACCATTTGGGTTTCGACCAAATAAAGTCTCGCGAAAGATCCGTGATATGAGATTCCTAGAACCCTGTTATTATTGTAGGTCTGGTTGAACCAACTTAACTTTAGTAAAGGGTACGCACTTATAAACCTCATGCAAGCCTTTAAACCTAGGGGTATTGTGTGACTTGTTTATGTTTGCTATTTATTTAAGCATGACATCATAACATCATAACATCATAACGCTTCACTAACCATTTCAAGGACCTAGGAATTTATCTTTGCTCTTTGTCAGGGTTATGGCTTCCGCCTCTGAAAACTATCCGGATCAACTTTATGGGGATACCTCTCAACTCAAGGAGTTAGTCTCAAAAGTTCCTGACCACCTCAATTCATCAAGAAGCATGGTTATCTACTCGACTTGGTTACCTCCGGCTGAAGAAGATATGATGAGCATTGTATTCTCAGCTTTGATCCAAAACATCACTACTTTACCTTCCCCGACTATCGCTGGTACGCATAATGGAATAATTTCTAAGGTATTTAGGATACCCATTCTGATCGATACCTTTCACCGGTCTAGAAAAGGTTCCAAGGATCAAGACATTACAATGTGCCTTTACACCTAAAAAGGTCAAAATATCAAGCTAATTGGGAAACGAAGCGTAGTTAAGGGTTTGCTTGCAAATTTCCGACAAAGAAGGCTCAAGAATTCGTAAGTGCTATGAGTTTCCATGCTTTTGAAGATGTTCGTTCTATTAATCTACGGGTTGGTGTTATTCCTTAATCGGACCAATTCATAGATGTATACCATTAAGATATTTCTCACTCATAACCCTATGCCTACTTTGTTCTGAGATACTATGTATTCTCCACACTGCATTATGAAGAGATAAGGTACCTTATGTGTTGTATACCATTATTATCCGTGTGGTTTATTTCACCTTCCCCAATAATAATGAAGAATGAACAAGGCCCGAGGTGGTCTAAGGTTTATGTCACTCTCTCGCTAGATATCCACCGGTGTCTCTACCTTCAAGAAGATTTTACTTTCATTGAGCTGTCGGAATTCCCTAATGTGCCACTCCTTGAATAAGGGAGGTATCACTTACATCCCTTGTCTAGCGCCACGTCATTTTGGTTATGCTTGAAGAAATTGTTCTCATGATATGCTTATCCAAGACATCGAATTTGACTACTACAAAGATCTCCAAGGTTATCTTCAAGATTTGTGCACCCTTGGCATGGTGAAGAAGATCGATACCAAGACTTTGGGGTATAAAAATTCTATTCCTTGGGAACCTTATCTCAAATGGGTGAGAGCTCGTGCTCAAAGTTTAATGATGTCGATATCGCTATCCTATTGGTGATTGTAGAACATGTCGTTGAAGGATGAGCCTTATACTATTCTTCATCCTGATATGCCTACCGATTTGGAGGAATTGAATAGATCCTGGATTCAACTTAAAGAAGAAAGGGACACATTTGAGGCTCAGCATATGCCAAGAAAAAAAGTGTTGAGTCGACGGTTACTCTACGAGGAACAAAGTCTTAACATTTATGTCAACACAAAGAGGAAGAGTCCATGGAGACCTAAGCATTAGGAGTTTTATTTCGATTTAAAATTTCTTTTGTATTGTCTTCTATTATGATCAACTAATAAAAGTTTGTTCCTTCCGCTTACCAAATTTAAATATCCTAAGTCCCTTGAAAACATTTCATATGCATTTGCACATCATATCATTTCATAACAAGTACTCCAAAGACCGGTTTTATTATTCTATCATTGCTTATTTCAGCAGTAAAAATGGCTCTCAAACAAACTCCAAGCTCGAATGCCTGCCCAAGAGATGTTCATCATTTGGACAAGGGCAGGAAGATCCGAAAGAGCTCATCACTAAGAAGAAGAAGATATCATGTATTCTCAACATAGGAAGAAGATTTAGAGGTCCGATCAAGGTAGTCATACATCTTGAGTCTCGTAAAATAGTGGTGACACGGAAGGAAGTGTCAAGGAAAATGAAGGAAGCAATCTGGGTTGAAGAAGAGGAATATGGAGATTATCCGAGGAACAATATCCTCCCACCATGAGAAGTATAAATAACTTAAAGATCACCTGAATGATGTGGAAAATCAAGGTGTCGAGCTTAATTTTGAAAATTTAAGTATGGTTTCGGAGTGGTGATTCTAAGTTAAAAGTTCCCGATTTTGCAAAGTATGATGGTATTTCACCCAAGCTTCATTTAAAGTCCTACTATTATACCCCAAAATTTTCCTCCTATTTTTCAAGTCAATACACATCTCCATACTCAAGAGTTCCTCAAGGGCTTACCAAATGAACCCACTCCTAAGCAATCAACCCATAACTAGGGTTTTGGTTCTCTCAAGTCAAAGATGGTTCCTATTGCCTAAAGTGAGCATCATGCCTCCTTATATGTCTCTAGGTATCTCTATGTCAAGTTTCAACTTAAAGCTCAACCGTGCTCACCAATTGCTCATATGGTTGAAAATTAGTTGTATTGGACAAAAAGTCAATTGTGGTCAACATACAACAAACTTCATCATTTTTGGTCAACATCAAGATTTTGAAGTCACATTCATCATTTAATCAAGGGTTGAGCATAACTTTCCCATACTTTACTGAAATTTTTCCACCAAAGCTCATTTTGAAGAGAATTCAATTCTCTACAACTTTGTGTCTCACAAGCTTTGCCCAAAATGCTTCATTTGAAAGATATGGATCAAGACATTGCGTCCTTCTAAAAGTCAACAAAAGTCATCTTTTTCCAAAGAAGTGTACATGAACATGGAAGCTTCAATGAAGATGAAAATAAAAGGTACTCTTAGAGGACATCTTGGCTTTCTAAAAGTCCAAAACACCTTCAAAAGATTAAAATTGAGTATGTTATGACTGGGCAAGTTTGGGAAATTTTAAGAAATGCATGAAATGTCAATTGAGCAATTTTGACTTTTAAGTTAATGTGCCTACTTTTGAAATGTGGATGGATATAACATGTTAAAGGACCTCTAAGCCCATTGGTGCATGACGTGATTTTTATTTCATTTATTTTTTTTATTCACTTAAATTCAAAATAAATCAAGTAAAATATCAAATAAATGATAAGAAAGCAGGATTTGATTTGCAATCGAAATCAATCAAATATCATCCTTGGATCTCAAGATATTCATTTAAACATGATTGGAAGAAGATTGATGCTAAAATAGAAAGATTTGATCAAATTTTCAATCAAATCTCAATCACCATAATTGGCATATTTGATTGCAATCACTTGACCTAATCCTTCTACTATATATGCACATTGAACCCCGATGATCGAGGATGAATTCTCGCCTCCCACCCTAGCCAAGTCTCAAAACTGTGGATATCAAGTAACTTACATACCAAAGTTTTAGACCAAATCTATTACAATAAATGATTGCTTTGAATGATCATATGCATTTGATAGTTACTTATATATATATATATATATGCTAAATAAACAAAATAGAAGTTACTACAGCAAGTTTAAAAAGGATCAAGCAATTAAGAGCTCAGAGATAATTCATGATGAAAAGGGTGTTAACACCTTCCTTTTCATAACTTACCCCCGAACTCAAAATCTATCAAAGGTATTTCCTGTTTTTTCACCTTTCCTTATCGGATAAAAGAAAAGTCTCGGGCTAATCTTTCTAATCGCAACATTTCGATAAAATGCAAAACAACCAAGCCGGGCTTCTTCCATCAGACACATGGATCAAGATTCTAAAGACTTGCGCTCTTGTCAACTTATCTTACAATACAAGGTTACAAGACCAAGTCAAGACTTTTAAGACGTGGTTTCAAGACTCAAGATTCTAAATCATGTGTTCTTTATTGCTTTCATATTCTCAATCTTGATCAAGAGCAAAAGTATTTAATTTTTAAAAGGCGATTGTGTTTTAAGAAGAAACGTTTTCAAAGAAGAAAACCCAATTCAAACCCTCCCTTTGTTGTGTTTTTGAACCTTCAATTGGCATTAGAGCTCGGTTCTTAAGTGATAAAAGGTTAGAGATTTTATCAAGCACCTAATGTTGTTTAGCACCAACAAAGGTGAAAACAACAATATTTCTCAAAACAACAATGTAGTTTTATTGCTTCCGATAAAGAAAGAGATTTTGTAGTTCAAAACTCCAATATTTGATGGAGAAAGATTTGACTACGGGAAACAGGATAAGAAGTCATCTTCTTGATTTAATATAGATCTATGGATAGAAGTTGATGGCTACACCTACCCAAGATGAAGAAGGAAAAGAAGTCTTCGTAAGCCTTGACGACGCCCGAAGAAGATGTACAAGAATCACTATAAAGCAATAACAATCATTCTTAGTGCAATATCTTTACGAGAATGACCTAAGTCTATCTTTGATCTCTTCAAGTCAAGGAAGGTCTTTTGGCAATGTGGGATGTTTTAGATTCAGAGGATGAAGAACATGCCAACATGGCTTTGTGATAGAGACTAGTACCAGGGACAAGTATCAAGAATAGTTGCTTTTAATGAAGAGTCGATTCTAATGATGATGATGAGGTACTTTCTTCCCTTTCTGCTCTCGAACTAGAATTAGGATTAGTTGAACTCATGAAAAGGTATCTTCTAAGAAAGCACAAAGATCTAAAATACTTTTGTGACTTCTTCTAAAACTATTACTAAGAGTGAGCCAAACATTTTAGTCTTAAATGAAAAATTATTTTCTTTATAAAGAACAAATGTGCCTTTAAAAGTAAAGTCTCTAAACTAGAAGAAGAGATCACCTCAGCATACCCGCCTCGACAAAACAAATAGATATGATGAGCTTTTCAACACTTCCTTGATAAAAGCATAGATAGAAGCAAAATGGATTCAATGATATATGGAGTTAGCTAAACCAAGTAGTTTTAGGATACTTTGGACCACCCAATTCAATGGATGAGACCGAGAATATAAAACTAGTACCCTTATTTGAACAATTTGTGCTTGTCGGCACTAAATTAGAATGTTCAAAACCAGAGGAATCGATTCGATGCATCACAATCATGGATGCTTGCCACACTTTCGAAGAAAATCTATTTTCCAAGATTTGGAACTTAAATCCGTAAGGCATTATGAACTGTCAAAATAAATTGGTTCCGAAAGAAGTCAAAAGTCGTAAAGGAAGACTCGTTGATAATAACAGAATTTTCTACTCTTTAATTCTAATCTCAATAGTCGACGATGCTCGGCCGGAAGTATGATCATATGGAAACCCATTGGTTTTCCAAATTTTGGGATATCAAGTGTCTCTTTACTAAGTGCAATGATTAACTTGTGTAACTCTTTGGTTATCCTTAATCATCACACGCTATCTTAGATAGATAGTGAAAGATACTAATTCTTGGAATTGATCCTTCATGATTACCTTCATTAATTACTCCTATATTACATTTTTATTATTTTATTATTTATTTTTCTTTACTTGAATTTTAGTTTTAAAGGTATTCCTTAAAGGTCGTAATTAGAATTTTAGTTTTACTTGAATTTTAGTTTTAAAGTTATTTCTTTTCACTTATTCACCTTCTTTCGCTTTTCTAAAACCCTAAATTATAAAAACTTTTCGTTAAACATTCAAGAAATTTCTCTCTACAATCTTCATTCGCTCATATTGTCATCTCTCACTCGATGAATATCGAACAACAAGAAAAGTCAAATTTTAAGAAATAGAACAAGCTTCAAACTCGAATGCATCTACAAGGGTTCCATCACAACAATCGTCACAACACTCTCTCCTTCATCATTGTTATTTCTCCACCAACTATAGTCAAAGTCGGTTCATCTTCCGTAAAAGAATTGATGAAAACCATATCACACAAAAAGCTATTCAAGTTCACTACAACATCGATCCAAAAGAATTGCTAGTGCTTAAAGAATTAATGGTTGATTTTGAAAATCTTGCCAACAATGGTCATAGTTTAGACGAAGAACTAAAGGCTAAAGGTTGGAAAACTTTGTTCAAGAGGACTCATGGTCCTACTTATGAACACTTAATGAAGGGATTTTGGAAAAATGCATACTGTGATGATCTACACATTGCCTCTGATGTACTAGGGCAAAAAATTATCATTATAGAAAAATCTATTGCGATTTATCGTTAAAGTTCTTGGAAGAGAAGCACCTTTTCATGAACTTTAAGTCCTGATGAAGATAAGGAACTCCTTCAATCTCTATAATTTAAAACTATTCCATAGAGAATAAAGAGTATAAGATCAAGCATCTCCATTATATTCTCAAAATTTGGCACAAACGTATTCTAGGTTGCATAAACCTTAGACCTCCTACCACCGTAGACTACTTCAATATCGGCCAACAATTTTTGGTGTTCTATTTAATGACCAAGAAGAAAGTAAACCTTCGCTTGTTCTCCTTAATCATTTGAAAGAGACCATTAGAAAAAGAGAAAAAAAGAACCACAAATGCAACAAAAGGTTCCCAACTACATTCGCCCGATTGACTGTGTATTCTCGGTTGAAAGTGGTTTGGTAGCATTTTTGAAAAAGAGGCAAAGTGTATTGATGATCCGTGTCTAGCACGGTGAACCATTCACATCTCAAACTCTCAAAAATATGAAAATTATTTTTGAGGTTAAGAGACACTTTAACTTGATCGAATTTTCAATAGAGATCCCATTGAGAAATTTTGTTAACCCTCTCAAGACATCCGAAAAAGTGGTCAAATACGTTGAGTCAATAAGTAAGTCGAGCATTATGTGACTATCATATCTGGTGAAGAAGAAGAAAGGATTTCCTAAAGGTAAAAGGAAGCAAAGGGCATATGGTCCCGATTTTGAGAAGAAAAGAAAAGGAAAGAAGAAGAAGAAGAAGAAGAAGTCAAACCTTCTATGATGTTATCCTTATCGAGAAACGCCAAGTAAGTCATCTTATGTAACTTCCGTCTCAATTTCTTTCCCTTCTAAATCATTTTCATTACCACCATATGTATCGCAACCTTCTACCACCACTCTCCCAAAACCAACTTCTTCAATATCCTTTTCTGATATTGTAACCACCATCTTAACTCCCAATTTTGCAACAATCTCATACACCTCGGATATAATTGCTTCATTCTCAATAACTCCATCTATCACGACTTCCATCTCATTAACACGAATTATCACCTTCACTCCTTCAATTGTGACATTCGTACCTCAATTTCAAACTCCTTCATCTCTTGTTAGTCACTCTAATGATCACCTTATTTCCCTCAATGACAAATTATCTAATTCTATTCAAAATACCATATGCCCTGGCCCAATTTCTCCCACAATCTTTGCTGAATCCGGAAGAATGGCAGTTGATAACCTTGAAACCTTTGAGATTTCTCTAACTAAATTAGATCAAACGTCTGAGTTCTACGACTCACTAAAGTGGTTCATCCATTTGAACCCTTTTCCTCTGATTTGCCTCTAATATTATATGAGAAACCTAGTCCCAAAACCTTTGTTGAATGCCTCAATATGTTTAGGGACAAGGCCCAGAAGAAGATAGTTAAGCTCAATGAAGAGGTTGGGATTAGCTCTTCTCATAGGATCCAAGTCATTGGGCACATTGTGAGTAATGGTTGAAATCTGAGGTTGAAAGAATCACAACTTCTTTGCAACTTCAAGAACAACAATGTAGAGCTTGTTAAGAAAAAGGAGGAACAAATGGAAAGAATTTTTTCTTCCAACATATTAAGAGGAAAAGGAAGCGAAGCTAAGGCTCTTCAAATTGCAGTTGAGGCGTAAAAGAAACAAAAGAGGAAGAGGCTAGGCTAAAAGTCAAGAGGATGCGAGAGTCCAAGTTGAAAAGAAAGACTTAGCATAAAGCAAATAATGCACAACAATCTTATCAAGTTGTTTAGTTGCGCTCTTCAACTAAACAATAATTCAAGGTCATAAATATTGCTATTGAAGAAATCGAGAAGAATAGAAGGAAGTAAAGGTAGTCTCGAAAGACCATAAGGTTATCAATGAAAATGTTCGTAACATCCCGAGTTTATTCTCGGAAAATGTTTGACCAAACCCTTCTTCCTCCAAATCTTAGATTTTATGCTTCAATCATTTTCAAAATGCTTTTTTCTTCCAAACTTTTATTGTTGTTTGATGAATGTTTTACCTTTATGTTTTCTAAATCCTTTGAATGAATGAAAGTGTCTTTATTTATTCTCTCTGTGTTATTTTATTTTGTGTTTTCACACTTTTTAAATATAATTTTTATTATGACAAAAAGGGGAGTAGTTAAAGAAGTAATTTTGATTCTCATGATCAAATTTCTGAAAATGTTGCTTACATTCTAACCAAATATAAACTATTATTTCTTGGTAGAATTGTGTTGCTTTTATTTTTCAGGATTTTTTATGGAATCTGAAGAAAGTCATGCATCTGACTCCTTACAGTAGACTCTGGAAGAGTTAGTTCGAAGTCAAGTTCCAACAGGAGAATCTAGAATTTGTCTGAGCGACGTTTAAGTTCAAGATCTCCGCTTGAGAAGTTGTGTCTTCAAGAATCAAGACTCAAGATCCTTCTATTTAATCTATTGGAACTAGGGGGCTCTTGCTCGTATGGTCCTTAGTCATAAGTTCTGATCTTTCACCAAGTCTGTGATTCAGGGGGAGTTTCCAAGTAAAGGTTAAGTAATCCTTACCTTTCTCATTCTTACTTTCTTCTGATATTATGCTAAATCGTGTCATCAAAATACATAGTTTTGTCATCATCAAAACAAGTGAGATTGTTAGAACAAGATTTGTTTCTGCAATTATGCCTCTAAATTTTGATGATAACGAAGAGTATGTTTGACTGAACAATTTTGTCACTCTAATATTTGTTGTATTTTTAAGTATAAACAAACAAGTTATGCTTCTGATGGATGGTGTGGCCAAGACATTAGAAGAGAAATTGCTCCGCTTCTAAGCTACAAAGGTTCTGATGAACAAGTAGTGAGGAAAGCTTCAGAAGGCTCTGAAGATAAGTCACTCTGATACATTATTCTCAAGAAACTAGTTAGAAGATCTAAAGACTGAAGTGCTACTTATTTCAAGATGTTGAAGACTCAAGTTTTAGAAGACAAGACTTCTGAAGACCAAGTGCTTGAAGACTCTGAAGACGTGGATCTGAAGATTCTAAAGACTTAAAGTTCTTCTCAACTTATCTTACGATACAAGGTTACAAGACCAAGTACTGAAGACTATGAAGACGTGGTTCTGCAGACTTGAAGTTCTTTCAACATTATGTTACCATACAAGGTTCTTCAAAACCAAGTGCTAAAGACTCTAAAGAGGGAAATCTGAAGACTCTAAAGGCTTGAAATTTTGATTAACCGGGTTAGATTCTATCTTTTAATTATGCTCAAGAAGTTTTGAAGTACATAAGGTTAGAATATAATGTTAACGTGGTACAATACTAAATGGTACAAACAAACGTTTCATTCCACTACCATGAAGGATGATGATGCACGATCTTGTCGCCCACGCCTCTCAAGCCTCCACAATTTCATATTTCCATGTACCTCCAACGGTTACATCACATGCATGGCACTATATAAAGGCTTGAAGACTTGAAGAAACACCGGTAATTCACTATAAAATTAAGAGTACTTCACGCTTAAACGCCATTACTTTGTAAAAGTTGTATATTCTTTCTAGTCATTTGTACTAAAATTATGTTTATACATCAGCTTGTGTAGAATCATATTTACTTGTAAACAAACTTTATATCAAACTCGTTGTTTGATTGTTTTGAGAGACCAGTTGGGTCACCAAGAAGTCTAGGACAACTAGTCTTAGAGGTCTGGTCACACATAGTTGACGCAGCAGTGTTAGTCACTTCCACTGGTCAGCAAGTGTAATAATCATTTGGATTATTGGGTTAAGTCCGAGAGAGAGAGAGAGAGAGAGAGAGAGAGAGAGAGAGAGAGAGAGGAGAGAGAGATAGAGAGAGGAAAATCACCCCAAGAGGGACTAGAGTAGCTCGAGGTTTTCATGAACTAGGATAAAAATTATGTGTTCTTTATCGCTTTCATATTCTCAAATTTTATCAAGTAAAGTATTTAATTTTTAAAAGGGGTTGTGTTTTAAAAGAAAAGTTTTTCAAAGAAGAAAACCTAATTCAAACCCGCTATTTCTTTTTGTTTTTCGCACCTTCTGTTATATTGTCAATTAGTGCTGAGGGCTCTCATGCCCTCGCTTTATGGTTCATTAAATCTAGAAAAGTTTCTTATACCTCAAGACATCTTTATTTCCTTTTGGTTCCTTAGACGCTTGAAGATTGCAAGATTTTGAAGTGAATCACTACTCTCAAATTCATTTCATGAGATTAGGGTTTTGGCCTAGTGAAGTGTTTAATGCTTGTATAAGCCATTTCTGGAAGTATTATCTTCTAATTTTCATATGAAACATATTTTTTCAATAAATTTCCAAACATGTTAAGAGGAATTAGAGTTTTGAAGCTAAATCATTATCTCCTAGCACAAAGGGACAAAACTAGAGTTTTTTGTTTTAATCAGGAAATATATGACTTTTGGGAAAGACTTGATTAAATGCTTTCTATATGTCCATGAGCATATATTATTTAAGGATTGATTATCAATTTTGATTGGAATAGGTTCAATTGATCAATTGGGGTTTAAAATAGTCATTTGAGCAAAAGTCAACAAAAGTCAACTATTGACCGAGTGGACTTTTGGTCAAAGTTGAATTCAATAATCATGTTTCAACATCATATGGCCTATGTTTGAAGAAATTCAAGAGAAATATTGATTTTGAAGTTTTATATTTTTCTAAATAAGGAAACTCATAAGTTTGAATTTCAAAAATTCATAATTTTCTCAATTTTTATTGAAAATTTGCAAACTTTACATGCTTGGAAAGAGAAAAATAAGATCTACAACTTTGTTCTTTTTACCACATGTGCAAAATGTGAGTATTTTGAGAGTTATGGAGCAACGAATTATAGGTCACTTTGTTGAATTATAGGTCATTTCAGATTTTCGTGGCCATTTTGGTGACTTTAAAGGATCCAAATGCAAACACTTAAAACATGAAAGTCAGTATAACATATCAAGACCTTTCCATAAAATCCAAGTTTGTGA